>WSFP011422430.1:0-22770 GCA_009831015.1 Picea engelmannii | reverse complement strand
CACTCCATCTAGTTTTCATCTCATACTGAGAGAGTTCGTGATCGACTGATTCGTGCGAATGATTGCAATTATGTTATGATAAAGGATTTATCGTTGCATTGTTGTATTCTCCAGTTTTCTGCATTTGAATGTAAGAAGATCTTATGTTTAGATGTTTTCCCCTACAGTCTGTTAGAAACCTGATGTTTACAACAGACCTCTGCTTTTCTCTTATACAAGTCTTCCCCCCACTCACCCTTACTACAACTTACTGTCTGAAGTTATCTAAGACCTCACTTGCCCATGCATGCTTGGCCTAGTTTCGGAGTTAGAACCACGTCATTTTGAGTTAACTTCCATTTGATCACCTCTTTCATAAATAAATCGTGACATAAACTGATGGGCGTTGGGCTCTGCTCCTGCTGCAATCCAGGAGTGACTTCTGACGCTAACACATTGCAATTTAAATAAATTTAAATGCGTTTCATTTAACAAGTAACATGGTGGTGCATTGGTGAAAGAGCTCTCCCCAAGGCGTTTGCTTGGTGGTGGTCATGGGTTCAAAACCCATGGACCCCAAACTTTATTTTTAACACTTGCCATTCGACTGTTGATTGGGTGCCACGTGGCACCACCACATTTGCCCAAATCACATGTTCTTATTGGATCTGTCATCTGCCCAGTCAACTGCTGCAGTGCTGCCACATGTCTCTTCCACATCAGCATCATTAATTAGCTTTGGTGATGTCATGCTGACGTCAGCATTGACTTTTTGCCAGTTGACCCTTTGACTTTTTAGTTGTTTGGGAATCTGATTAGAGTGCAATAAGTCTCGCATACGAAGTCCGTTTGAGAAAGTAAATATATGGCCGGAATCAGCGCGACGAGCCAGTCGCAGTGGAATTGGTTTCACTCAATTCCGAGAACTTTCATTTTTGAGCATTTTCTGAGCCTGGGGAGCTTCCTGGATCACATATGGGAGATACTAGTCTAGGAATTTCCCTATAGTGGTAAAGTACGAATATATGATGGTGACCTTTGGAGTAGAGTCTCTTCTGGGAGATTTGCAAGCCGACAATAATAAATATGGCTTTCTTTAATGTTGATTGAGTAGCATGCTTTTCTGCATATGCTGATTCGGAGAGAGCACTAGGATTTCCCTCACTTTCATTAGTTCATTGACCACTACCCTATCTTCTTTTCTTCTTGCGTTAGCAGCCTGTCTCCCAAGACTCTTGAAAAAGGAAGTAGTTCTAAAAATATCACCATTCCACCATTGCACCCAACTTTCTTGACTTTGTTGCTTGGTAAAATTGTAAATAGAAGATAGATACTGCATATTCTTTTCTTTTCTTTTTTTTGGTTGAAAATACACCAGACATTTCATTACTAAGCAATAGAAAAGTACATCAAGAATGATACATCATTAATTCAAAGGAAAGTCACACAGGTACCCCCTCCTCCCTACAAGATGAGCATGGAACTACAAGCATTTCTGCTTCGGTTCAAACCTTGAGAATCTACATCTCTCCTAAAAATATCCATCCTGTATGAGAGCTGCATAACCAATTATGATCTTAAAGCTGTTGGTTCTCCCAACTGAACCGGATCAGCTGCTTTATGAAAGGTTGGTCAATACTGGCTTTTCCATAAGAAGGAGATGCCTGTCAATCTGGTCACATCCTACACACTTCTTTCTACCTGTCAGATCATCCATTTATTCAAAAACAGCTGCTTTCAAATAAAGAGGGTCAACAAAAAGAATCCTTTAAACCATGTCCATAAAACTGACAACCCTACAGTTCTACACAATATGCTTAACTGTTTCCACTTTATTTTTCATAGGCAAATTCTACCACATTCAAAACAACAAACAATGGCATGAAACTCTGAAAGACTTATGCCATACAGCCTTATACATCCCTTAACTGAGAGCTGGAAAATGTAATATTTTTTATGACAAAGCCACGATGATTCACTTTTTTATTTATATTATGAGATGTAGGTCCATGGCCACCTATATTCTATACCATTAGTTTACATCCTGTCGTCTTGATTGTCATCCATTATTTGGTGATCTACAGAGAAGGGTGAAAAAACAAGGAATGTTGGTATGTTATGAAGGTTGTTTTACTTGTCCCACTTCACATTTTATGTTCAGTTGGTGATAGTGCTCATCCTTGTGGATAAAGACAAAGGAATTTTCCACATACTTGGAAATAATCATTCCTGTAACCAGTGTTGCATGGGAGTGTTCCGGGGCCTGCTTATCTCACTCTGGAATTGCACCCTCTCCAGGGTCTGCCACTCCCACCCCTTCTCCAAGCCGCTCTCATGACCATTCCCAGGACTGTGGGCGCACATGCACACATGTGTCTACAGAACGCTCCAGAGACCACTTTGCTCCCAGGATTTTTTTGGGAAGGACTGCTTTCCGTTTCCTGACAACACTACATGTAACTATAGGTGTTTCAGAATTTGAAAATCTATCATATTATATGGCAGAAAACATTCTTCCAAATACTGGAAAGCTGGTTTTCCTTCTGAACATTCCAAAATTGCATGTGTTACACAGGGTTTTGGCTGGATTATTTCAAACAGTATGCTATATTTTCTTCACTCACTCAGTGACGTAGAGCATACTGTTGAAAAGTCATGCTAGCAACCAATTTATATAGAGCATACTGTAGAGCATATATTTTCTTCCATTGAAAAGTCATGCTAGGGTCCGTGTTGTCTCTGTTAGTTGGGCTTTATGGTTTTTGTGGAAGTCCTTGGAAAAGTGAAAGTGCCTTAGAAATTTGAGTTAAGTAGATCTTCTAGAGAAGAGGGCTCCCTTTTGATAGTAAATATGTAGGGTTCTGCCTAATATATTCAAACTTCAATGTATGGTATAGTATCAGTTTCGATAGTTGTTGGTTTTCTGACTGAAGCAAGTTGTGCGACCTACACTAGATTTCTTGTTGTTCATTAATAACTTTTAGAGTATACTTTTTGCCAAAATCAGTTAAATCTCTTTTAATGTTAACTCATTCTTTTTCTGCATGTTTTTTCAGCATTTTACCAAATATTTTCTTGGATTATTGCTTCTTCAAGCCAACTTGAGTTGATCTAAAAATGGGAGCAAAGTTATCTGTTGAGACAAACATCAAAGTATGTGCTCCCAAGGAACATAAAAGTCTATGTGATTCCCTGCCACAGGATCCACAGGATATGCCAGAAGTGGATAGAAAAAATGAAACTGAACTTAGTGTTAGCTTTGGTTACCAGTGCAATGAGAAAGAAATTAGTGTCTGTAGGCCTTCACATGAAGTTGAAGTCTCTTCTGACATAAAATTTAATAATCCAAACTGCCACAACAGGAGCAGTTCATTTTCTTGTTTGTCTGGTGCTGCCCTTGGTGCAAATGTAACATTAGCCAATACCAGGATTTGTAATGGGTTGATTGGGGAGGAAATCTTGCCAGGTTTAGATTCTCCTAGATCATTTAGGAGACTAGCATCTTCTCCCTCATTGTCAAGGTTAGAATTTTCATCATCTTCTTCTCAAAACAGTATTTCCACAATGAGTGGTAGCTTATCTACCCAGCATGACATGCTTGAGGGTGAGAAAAGTATATTGGCATCTATGAGTGCTCCTACTAGAATAGAGACTTCAAGCTTTCTGAATGCTGCTGATGTTCAAATGGCTGGTGGAGCTGCTGGAGAAGACCGTGTTCAAGCTGTATGCTCAGAGGAGAACGGATGGCTATTTTGTGGTGTGTATGATGGATTCAATGGTCGTGATGCAGCAGATTTTTTGGCTGGGACCCTATATGAAACCATTGGATTTTATTTGCATTTACTAGAATGGCGTGTGAAACAGCAAGAAGCTCGCAATGCAGATATTTTAGGTGTGACACACCTTTCTGGGCTATTACCTAAAGGCAATGATATCGGAGAATACATTTCACCAAATTTAATTGATGTCAAGAATAATGAGATTTTGGGAAGTACAATGCAAGAAACTTCATCCGAGTTATTTAGGAAAGGGGCTGCTAACTCTTTGAAACTTTCAACTGAGTCATTTAGGGAAGGGGTTACTAAATGTCTGCAACTTGCCCTTGCTCAAGCTGAAAGTGACTTTATGTATATGGTTGAACAAGAGATGGAAGATCGTCCCGATTTAGTGACAGTTGGATCTTGTGTTTTGGTGGTGCTTCTGCATGGTCAGGATCTTTACACACTAAACTTAGGGGACAGCAGAGCTGTTTTGGCAACAAGTGTCCATTCCACTAATAATAGTGATAATGACTCTTTGAAATCTGTACAACTTACAGAAAGTCATACTGTTGATGATGAGACACAAAGAAGACAGCTTTTGGATGAACATCCTGATGATCCCTTAATAATTGTTGGGGGAAGAGTGAAAGGCAAATTGAAGCTAACTCGTGCTTTTGGAGTTGGTTATCTGAAGAAGGTAAGATTTTGGCATAGTGTATTCCTTGAATATTTGTCTTTAATCTGATATTAGGTTTATGCATTTTTGTTAAGATGTTCTGAACCTTTTGATATGGTGGAAAATGACAAATTATGTTTCTGTGGTTTTGGTACAGAATAAAATGAACGATGTCCTGATGGGTATTCTAAGAGTTCGTAATTTATCTAGCCCCCCATATATTCGCACCCAGCCATCTGTGAACATTCACAGAGTCTCAGAATATGATCGATTTGTTGTAGTTGGCAGTGATGGTTTGTTTGATTTTTTCAGCAATGATGAAGTCATAAAACTTGTTGATTCATTCATTCTGGAAAACCCTAGTGGTGATCCAGCCAAGTACATAGTAGAACAGCTCATGATAAGAGCCGCAGAAAATGCAGGTACCCTCAGGAACTTGATTATTTTTCATATTTGAGAAGTCTGGATAAGCCTCACTGTATATTCTCAGATCCTTATTTACAATTTATTTCCATGGTTTTTGGTTTCCCCAGTGGACTAATTGAATATGTTTTTTAAATCAATTGAAGCCCTTTTCATGTGTAGCACTCTTTTACAGCAAATAGTATGATAAAAAATCAATAGTGTTGGCTTGGTTTTGGTGTTATGTCGGAAGCAATTCAGTCACCTTGTGCTCATGATTCTACTCTGCAGAGTGGTATCTCCTGTATGAACTATGTAGGCCCAAACACCAGGGTTTATATATGGGGAAACTAGGAACCTAGGCCTTTATTATCATAGAGAGCTCAAGCTTTCTTTGGTTGTTAGCATTTAATTTTCAGTACACAAGCCCATAATATTTTCTTTACCCTGATCTCTGGATGGTCGCTTTCAGGTATGAGCATGGAGAAGTTGATAAGTATTCCTGTTGGCAGAAGGAGAAAGTATCATGATGATGTAACTGTAATAATTATTCTGCTGGGGAAGAATCATTGCACATCAACAGCATCAACTTCATTGTAATATATACAACTTCATTGTAATAGATTGAACTTCATTAGCTATAAATTTTATTTTTAGTCCTTGAAAATTCAAGCTAGCCCACTTACTGTTTTTGGAGAGAATGTTTTCTTGGCTCGAGTATGTATTGCAGTAGAAACTTCTGGGAATTGGTGAAGTATATCTATAACACCTCGTTGTATGACAGTAGCCCATGCTGCTCCCTAAACAGCTTGATGCAGTCATATGCAATATGTATTTATTTTTATATGTACACTGAGTTCAATGTGATTTGCCTTAAATAGGTGTTCTATGAATTCTTGAGTTAAGAGATCTTGCTAATGGTTGAATGTTGACTGCTTTGTTTAACTCCATAACATTGTTAATGAAACAAGTTGAGACTAATGAAGAAGGAAGCACAAAATAGCGGATACAAAGGAAAGTTATAGCCTAAAAAGTGCTAGAGGATAGACAAAAGTCAAGCAATGCACCAAAAATCGTTATGGATCTTTTTAATTAATAAAGTCCCTGTTAAAAGCAGTGTACTACAGTTTTTAAAGAACTAAAAGAACCTGCAAATGAAATATTTCTTTTTAAATTTATGTTGATTGTCCCTATGAGGTGTCAAGGTACTGCAAACATTTGTCTATGATTTGCAACCATTTGAAATTTAGAGCTTATATGAATATAAGTGTTAAGGTTTGGTGGAGCATACCATAAAGTGCATCAAAAGGGTTCATCTTGGAGGTTGTATGGTATGAAGTGTTGTACCATCATTCCACCATTGGTAGCCATTTAACCCATTGTAAGTATTTGTTGGCAACAAAGTAATGAAGGTAGCCTTCTAGGAACTCGTTCAAAACCTTTGTTTGACCTTTTGCTTGTGGATGATAAGAAGAACTTGGCTAATTTGGTGCCATGGAGCTTAAACAACTCTTGCCAAATTTTCTAGTGAACTTTGGATCCCTATAATATACCATCACCTTAGGATAGTTGTGAAATTTATAAATATCCTTTATTGCAAAATAAAGTTTCCATCCATTATTGCAAACACTCTTCTTACAATGGGAGACCATACACCATTTACTATCTCTTAGTTAAATGCTTTAATAATAGTCTCTTACTTCCATCATATCCAATACCATTTCTCTATTGATCTAAGATCTATGTTTATAAGTTAGGTTGCACCTTAAATACAAGAAGAATGATTTAAAAGAGACATTAAGATTTTGAAAATAGTGATTTTATGGACTAACTATGAATAATAGGAATAAAATAGGCACCAGGTCAGAATGGCTTGATAAAGTGCGAAGAGTTAATTTTCAGCCCCTCAAGATTAAGAATAACAATACTATAATGAATATAATTAACCATTGAGTTAAAATAGTTATCCTCCATCCTTCCACCAAGGGCCTAAATCCTTGTTCTATGCTTAACTAACAAAATCTAAGGTTGACATCAACAATGGTCTTATAATAATGTTATTATAACTTGTTTGGCGAACCATGTTCTTATAACATGGTTTTTCTTATAACAATGTTTGAATGTGTATATTTTAGGTCCGTCTTCTAGTCATTTTAAAACTTTTTGAAGTAATTGCTCTAATTATGAAGAACCAAGTTATATTTGTCACGAAATTCATGTGGATATTTGTCTTTCACTATAATAGAATATCGAACATGGATCAACATCAAATATTGACTAATTCAAGCTGCCATGATGCTAATGATGTTGAAGCTAATAGGTTAGGTGTTTCTTCATATGCATGCCCATGTGAGAAATACCATGGTGGGAAGATAAGATCAACAAAACTCATGAAATACTATATATGAACACATGGGCATTGTGGCATTTTCCCCTTTTTAATAACTCTGCTTATGATCAAAATATTCAAAATATATGAATACATGGGCATTGTGGCATTTTCCCTTTTTCTAACTTCGCTTATGATCAAGCTATGGAATTGCATGGTATGAGAGATCATGATGTACATCCACACAACATAGGTCAATGAAGTGATTGAAACTGATAGAATGTTAAATGAGGCCTTTCAATTGCATGAAGGAACAAGAGGAGTTGATGTTGAGGGTGTCGCACTTCATGAAGACACAGACTCAAGTGAATGGTGAAAGTTAATGAGCCTGCCTTGTGAACATGTCTATGTTTTTTGTAAACTAAGTCTTATCAATAATCCTTCAAATCAATAATTTGCAAATAGTTCATGGGTGGACAAATGAGAGTGTTGAGAGCTTACTATCATTTTTAAGGATTTATTACCATTTGATTCTAGATTTCCAAACACACAATATAAATGTAAGTATGTACTTTCCGAGTTGGGCTTGGAATATAAAAACATTCACGCATGTTTGAATGGTTGTGTACTATTTTACAAAACACAAGCAAATGAAACCGATGTCTAAAGTGTGAAGAAGAGTGGCATATGGCAAGTTCAAAATCAAATTCTCTAGAGAAGGTTCTTCATCACTTCCCACTTATTCCATGATTACTTTGAATGTATAAGTGTTGGGAAATTGCTGAACTAATGGAATGGTATGTCAAAATAGGATCTTTGATGGAAAACAATGACACATCCCCAATTCCCATGTGTGGAAGGATTTTGACGATAGATGACCTAAATTTTCCCAAGAACATTGTAATATAAGGATGGGCTTGGCTTTGTATGGTGTCAACCCATTCTCAGATATGAATACTAATTGGTTAATTTGGTTAGTGTTTTTGATAAATTATAATTTTCCTCCTTGGTTGGTAACTAAGTCATATTTCTTAAAGTTATTGTTGATTATATTAGGTAAGAAAAGTGTGACTTCACATAAAATAGATGTTTATTTAAAACCTTTATTTGATGAGTTGACCCAAATTGTGGCAAGGGTTTGTGTAGTGTACTTAACCCCAAAAATTCAAAGAATTCACATAAAATATAGTGCAAAACCCAAGAACATAAGAGAATAAAGAGATAAACCCTAAGAAATATCTCTTTGATAAGCAAAAATAAAGGGTTATGTTCACTTGCTTCTTCAAGAGGGTAGCCTCCAAGAGAAATGCTCCAAATAAATCACAATTCTTAACAAAAGAATTGTCAATAATTTTAACTACCTATGTGTCCCTTATAATGAGGGCTGTCGACCAACTAATTTAGGCCTTATTAATAAAAAGAACCCTTTATTACAATGAGTGGCCATTAACTAACTATTTAATGGGCCTTATTTAAGGAAGGTGGCCTCATACATTAATAACTTATCTAAGTAAGGGGGTTAGGGTAGGACCCTAACATGCCCTCCCCCTTCAAAAGTAGCATTGTCCTCAAGGTTGAAGGTGAGGAAATTGTTGTAGAATCTTTGTTGGTTCCCATGTGACATCTTCTGGTTGCATATATTTTCGCTAGATCAATACTTTTTTGATCGTGCGGTGGCACAATTGGCGCTCTGGTATCCAATAGTGCTTCTGGTTGGAGCTAAATGGATCCTTCTCCATCAAGTTATGGTAGGTTAGTTTTCACTTTGCAATATGATCCCACAACCTTTTTCAAGTAGGGCACATGAAATACTGGATGAATCTTGGAGTGGCTTGGGAGAGCCAGCTTGTAGGCAACCTAACCAATGTGTTGTATGATTTGATAGGGGCCATAGAACTTGAGAGATAGTTTCTAGGGAAATTTATTTTTGAGTGATGCTTGTTTACAAAGTTGTAGGTGAAGAAACACTTGATTCTCTTCATCAAAAAAATGTTCAGATCTATGCCAATCAACTTGTTGTTTCATTCGATTTTGCACCATAAACAAGTTGTCTTTGAGTATATGAATAATGTGTCATTAGAGCAAATTTGCTCAAAAATGGGCCTCCTAAGGAAATTATAAAATAACAATTTGTGTGTCACATTAAAGCCGTGTATGCCACATTACATTGCCATATAAGCTAGGCTAATCTAGAATTACGAGATGCGAGTTAAAAATAATAATGAGAGATTTACATTCTTGTGGATAGACAATAAATGATAATAAATATCATACAATAAATAATTAATATTAATATATAATATGAAAGTAGAATAAAAAATATATTATTAATATATGATAATAATATCGAATATATAATATAATAATAATATAGAATATATAATATAATAATAATATAATATGAATTAATATCTATAATATAATATTACTATAAATGAATGTAAACATGACAACATTAGAATAAATGTATAATATGATATAATACTATATTATAATAATATTAAATATATATTATAGTCATACTATAAAATTAATTAATAACTATAATAAAATAATACTATTAATGTACATATAGAAAAAGGTCAACCTACACTATTGATTATTATTATATAAAAATTATATAATACTAAATTAATAAGTATATTACAACTTTATAACTACTAATTAAATATTATATAATAATTATATAACATTTCAAATTAATAAATATATGATATAATTGTTAGAAAGTAATGGATGTGCTTGTTTAACCATAGACAATCTAGCAATATTGTCACTCAACCATAGGTCGAAGCCATCCCCGAGCACCTTAACCTTGTCAGAGAATCATTTCGGAAGCAAACCCTACGCTGGATAGCCAAACAAAAGTGGCGCACCTTTCTCTAAGGATAGTGCACCAAGCAAGAGTAACGAGAGCTGATCAGAGAGTCCAAACCATAACCAAGAGAGAGTCCAAGCCAAAATCGAAATCTGCTAGTTGTAGCAGCTGCAATAGCAACTCTCCTCCAAACTTGTGCACAAATTGGCCAACTGCAGTGCGTACAAGTGTGCTTTTGCAGTTCTAAGAAATAATGGCCAGAATGAAGACTGGCCTCCTGTATTTATACTATTTTTGGCAGACTACCTGGGCCGACTTCTCATTCTGGGTACTAATTCTTTAGTATATAACATTTCCTTTAGCCGACTTCTTCTCTTGGAGGCTAATAACCTAATACAAGTCATTCTCTTGAGTTGACTTGTCTTCTATGGTTATTAACCAATTAATTAGAGTTTCTTCTTGCTTCCCGGAATATTCTATTCTCGTCAGGTTTACACGTGGAGGTAAATACCTCCCGCAACTACCATAATATCAACAATAATAACACTACATTACTAATATATAATGGAAGCACACATTATTATTGATATATAATAATAATGGAAATATAATAAATAAATGATAATAGATATCATAAAATAAATAACATAAGTGCTAATAATATAAAATATTCCATATCGAATATTTCAAAGATATTGAACATATCTCGAGACAATCTCACCAAGATCTTAACTAAGTTGAAGTGTACATATGGTTAAATATTGTCAAATAGAAACATAACACATATTCATCCTTGACTTTTGTATGTCCAACTCAACTATCATGATTGACTCAATTCTTTGAAATTCTATTGGTTATTGAATTTCCAACTCAACAAACACGTTTTTTTCTTACAAGGTCCATTTTTGGAGCAAATTTGATCTAATGTCTATGGTGTGAGGTGTTTTATCTACTGCACGAACCTTGGAGGTTCCTGGTACATAAGATGCCACTGCTAGGGGGGTTTGACCATAAACAACTTCATATGGTGTCATTTTGATATCTCCATGATAAATGGTGTTGTAACACCATTCAGGAAGGGGAAGCCATTGTGCCCATTGGTGTGACTTTTCAGAATAAAAACATCTCAAATAGGTTTCAAGGCACTTGTTGACCACTTTTGTTTGACTACCAATACACAATGCACATTATCCATTGTGTACCTTGAAGTTTAAATAGTTCTTGCAAAAATTTCTTGTTGAGTGTGGGGTCCCAATCCGAGACAATGGAAGTGGGCATACCATGTAGCTTAAATATTTTATCCATGAAGGCTTGGGCACTGAGCAAGGAGTGAAAGGACGAGTTAGGGCACAAAAATGAGTATATTTTGAAAGACGACCAACGACCACCATGATGACTGATTTGTTTCCTGCGTTTGGAAGTCCCATGATAAAATCCATTGAAATGTCTATCCAAATATGTGCTGGGATTGGTAATGGTTGCAATGCTCCTGGTATCTTCATTGTCTCTCCCTAGTTTCTTTCGAAAGTGTCACAAAACGCTATGAATTCTTGGACATATATTTTCATATTGTCGTAGAAGAATGAACGTTTAGTTCTTTCATAGTTTGACGAAATCCAGAGTGACTGACTATTGGTGATGAATGTAGCTCCTTTAAGACTTGTTTTAGGTTTGAATCTTTTGCTATAACGATGTTCCCTTTATACCACAATGTATCTTGTTTCCATGTATAACTTTTAGCTAGGTTGGGATCTACCTGAAGCCCTTGGATGAGCTAGTTTAAAGTATTGTTTAATAGCCATTCCTTGTGGGCCTCCTCGATCCATCCTAGACTTGGTCGTCATAAGGCGAGGAGTGACCCATCCTCCTTGAATTTCCTGGATAAATCACTGGCCACAATATTTTCTTTACCCTTCTTATATATGATCTCATAATCATACCCCAACATCTTGGTGATGCATTTATGTTGCTCTGGTGAAGAAAACTATTGTTTAAGCAAGTACTTCAGACTATGATGGTTAGTATTGATCTAAAAATTCCTCCCTATGAGATATGGGAACCAAGTCTCCACCGCATGAAGGATAGCCATCATTTCCTTCTAATATGTGGTTTTTCCTAAATTTCAATCACTCTATTGTTTACTAGTGAATGCCAAGGGATGTCCTTCTTGCATTAATAGTACTCTAGGACTTTTGCCTGAAGAATTAGATTCCAGGACAAAAGTCTTATTAAAGTTAGGTACTGCTAATACTAGAGTAGTGCACATGGAATCCTTTAAAGTATCGAAGGCCTGTGATGCTACCTCACTCCAAACAAAATAATTCCTTTTAAGAAATCAAGTTAGGGGAGCTACAATTTTTCCATAGTTTTTTCACAAATTTCCTATAGTAGCCTGTAAGTCCTAAGAATCCCCTCAATCTCTTTAGTGGTTTGAGATGGGGCCAATCTTTCATAGCCTCCATTTTCTTGGGATCAACTCAAACTCCCTTTCAACTTACTATGTGACCCAACTATTCAACCTTAGGAGTCCCAAAATCACATTTCGAGCGCTACACAAATAATTGGTTGTCTCTCAAGAGTTGCAAGGACTTATTAACATGCTCTATGTGTGATTCCCATGCTTTACTGTAGATCAAGATATCAACGAAGAATACTAGCATAAAATTGTGCAGGAAGGGTTTGAAAATCTTGTTCATGAGACTTTGGAAAGTGGATGGAGCATTAAAAAGGCATAAATGCATCACTAGAAAATCATAATGACCTTCGTGTGCTATGAAGGCTACCTTTGGGATATCTGCCTTTTCCATCCTATTTTGGTGGTATCTTGAATGTAGATCAAGCTTAGTGAAAAACTTTGCTTCATGAAATTCATCAAGGAGATCATCAATAACAAGGATGATAAATTTGTCCTTGATTGTTAACTTATTGAGAGCCCAAAAATCAGGACACAACACCAAGTTCCTTCCTTCTTTAATATCATGACCACTGGTGATGAGTTAGGGATTGTACTAGGACTTATGACCCTTGCCTTCAACAACTCATGAATGATCTTTTCCATTTCATTATTTTGGGAAAAGGGTGTCGATAAGGATGTACATTTGGTGGTTGAATTCCTAGAATCAGGAGAATTCCATGGCCATGCTCTCCTCGAGAAGAGGGCAAACCCTTTGGCGTCTCAAATACCTGATGATGTTTGTCAAGGACTAGATGCAAGTCTGGGTGGATTTCTTGTGTCGTGTTATCCATAACTTGTATGGCATTAAATTGGGAAATAATTCTAGAGTGGCCTTTGTTTAATAATTTTTCAATAAAATGAGAGATAACTATTTTAGGGAAGTTTGCCTTGTTATCCCCCATTTCTAGGGATAACTAAGGAGATGATGTCTCGAGGCCCTCATGTTGCAGACATGGAGTACCTAGAGACAAATGATTGACAACACCCACATGCATAGACAAAGACCCACTTCACCACCACACATTCTCAGTTCGTCACAATGGCATTCACCACATCAACTTGCTTCCATAAGTAAATGGGTCTTTCTCCACGAGGTACAAGTAAGGTATTATGTTAAGTGTCACTTTAATACTTGAGGCATTTTAGTATGTTGCATTTAAATTTTCTTTTGATTATAGAATGTCTGCTTGGAAATTATGTGCTTTCCCTTGTTTCACCTTGGTGGTTGACATTGTGCCTTAGTAAGTAGTCACCCTTGGGGAAAGGTTTGCTACTAAGAGGTCTCTTTGATGAGTCATCATACGATTCCCAATCATACTTATCATTTTTTACACTTCATCCTTTTCGTCTCCTTATCTTTTGGGATTTTCGGGTGTATTGACCCAAGAAGGGATTGTACCTAATTTCATGGGAAGAAGGGGTTGAAGGCCCAGAGAGAATGTAGTTGGAAAAAGATAAAATCCAAAACTATAACCTTCCATATGCTCACCCAAAGAGGTCTTGAGAACGATGAAACATTTCTCCTAAAAAAAAAATTCAAAGACCCGCAAGAAACAATTTCACATATATAAATGTCCCACTTGTTGAGGGATCTACACAAGTGCGTTATACCCTTTTCTTTACCCACATGGCACTATGTGTACCTCTAGCTTCAAGTGACATTGTGGTACCGCCTCCAAGTCTTATGTTACCCATTTGGAGTACCCAATTGTTTTGGACTTAAATAAATTAATGGCAAATAAATGGGATTGGAAAAAGGATGCATTGAAAATGAAGGTGCAACACAACCTCTACAAAGGCACCCATAAATGAGACAATACAAACCATTGTATGTCATGAACCACATTCCTAAAAGTATTATACCCATCCATTCCATCTTCCTTACCTGGCTTAGAGAGGGTCCACCTAGGAAACACCCCATTGACCTGAGGAATGACTCACCTAATAGGTCACCTTGACAACCCTCCCATACCTAAACTTGGAAAATTGCAAAGGGTCATTGAGCACTTGTTTAATTTTATAAGGTAGTTTTGATGCAAATGTTTAGGTGGCTCTTGTATTAAATTTGATTTTACTTTCCATGATACATTTGACTTGAGACCCTCTGAGGGCGCACTCATTTGTCTTTGTAGGACCTTGTCTAAGGGACGTTTTGGAGGAACAAGCCTAGCTTGGGCCTTCACTGGGGAAGGAATCCCACATATTGGATGCCATGGCCCAGAATTTGGGGAAATATAGAGGTTAGGCGTTGCCTTTGGAGGAAAGAGAGGAGACCTAGGAGCTGGTACCTAGCCCTATCTATCCCAACGACTTGCCTTTGGAGGCCTTACACCACACTTTTGGGGCTTGGCGTCTTGACTAGGGCTAGGGTTTGATGGTGGTGATGATGATTTGATGGACACTTGGCACCTTGTGTTGAGGAGGACCCATTTCACCATGAAGAAGACTCTAGTGCATGAAGGGAAGGCCTTTGGAAGCCCAACAACTTCCTCCCTATGCTCAACGACTTGTCAATTGTGCCTAGACGTCACCCTAGAAGGGCTTGACGTCACCTTTAGGGTTTCTTTTTGTGTAAAATTCAAATTTAAATTGTAAAGGAGAAAAATAAGGAAGGTTGGCCTCCCTATTTTGTGGTTTACCTTAATATTCTATGGAAAAACTTATTATTGAGGTCTTGTATAAATAAAGACCTATTTCATTTCATTTTAACATAACTCTCTCATGTGAGAAGAGCTACTTGGCTGAAATTTTCGTCCCTCTTGGGAAAATTACATCTCTCTCTCTCTTATGCAATTTTTTGGATGCTAGTACTTGTTCTTGTGGATAAAAGTGGTGTGCTACCATTCTTTGAGGCTTGTTCTTGCATATGGATGGAATATACTTCGTAAAACTAGGGTTTTATCTTGCTATCTTGTGGAATCGGTAAGGAAATTTCTGCGATTGTTGGTAGTTTCTTCTTGTTTCATATTGCTCTTGTGTAAAACCCTTGGAGGAGTATAAGGGCATACACCCTCCACCAAGCTTCATCTTATTTGCTAGTTGATAAGTCAATTTTTGCAAGGTTACTAGGAGTAAAAGGGCTTACACCCTCCTAGGTTTACCTTTGTTGGTTTTTCATGCTCTAGGGAGTAAAAGCGATTACACCCCTAGAGATATTGTGGATCCAATTCATACATCCAAGATTCCATAACCCAATAAACTAGGAACTAATCTAATCTTTGCATTGGTACACATGATTTTGAGAGATATTGAATTTGTTTAAGTTGGAATCTCTTCTAGTGTCTTAAGCTTTCTCAAGCCACTAAGGTATCTAGGTTGGCTCGGTAGTTCTCTGGTTATAATCAATTAAAATATACAACCATTAGGGCTGCAAAAAAGCACATTCAAACTTTTACTTTAACTTGCTTTTCAACTGTGGAAATTTGCTTGGAAGCCACTATTATTGTTCTATTGCTTATTGGCTAACTTTCTGACTGTTTACTTGCTAATTTTTATGGTTGAAATTTGTTTCTGTAGCAAATATTTTCTACCTCTAATTGGCTTCCCTAATATATGTATGAGAAAATCATTAAGTATCCCTCTTTTACCTTCCAAGTTTATGCTATAAGTATTAGAACATTATCTTCTTGTTTAGTGCTTCACTTTCCAATAATTATTTTGTACTTTGAATGGTTATTTCTGCAGCTATTTTTTTTTTACTTGCTGATATATATTCTTGTTTACTGCTGCGATATAGGAAAGCAAGCTTCACTTGCTTTTCCATTGGATATTTTTCCTTGTATCTCTTCATTTTGTCTTGTCTTAGGTAGGTATCATACTCTTATGTAGGTACACTTCACTTTGGAAACCTACCATAACGAACAAGACATCTTACGCAAGCCATTTTCCACTTCTTATTATTACCTATAGGGGTTTCATCTTCCATTATCTCACTTTCCATCGCAATCCCCCTAGGGTCACCGAGATTCCCCCCTTGAGGTGATCACATCATCTCTAAAGTGGGGGGGTGGGGGGGGTACTTATCTAAGGTGAAAGTGGGTAGGTATTCCCACAATTATCCCACATTTTTGGATTGGTTCGGGATTTTCCCAACCTATAATCTATGTGATAACATTTTGACGTCATTTCCGGAGAGGATCTTGAATCCTCTTTCGTGCCTTAACGACATTTTGGCAAGCTTTAATCCCAAAGCCATTAATTTCTAGCTTTCCTGGCGATTCCATCTGATGACTCCATTGAAGTAACTTCCCAGATAATGGAAGCATGACATTATGGTGCTTCCATGAGGCATACAAATCCTTGGATATCAAGAATGCTTATTGTCATCCGAAAAAATGCTCGATAGATTGGTACGATATCATCCCAAAGTTTGATGGTGACATGTCCTTGGCCATTGCACACATTTTCAAGTTCACTCAACTTATCTTAGACCTAAATTGTGATCATGAGGATGTGACAATATGGTTTTTCCTTTTATCGCTTGAAGAGAAGAAAATAAATTGGATCAGACATTCTTGTAAGACTAAAAGTATATCATCTCCAATGGTCCTTGTTCGAGAATTTATTAAGGATTGGAGCCCTAGAAATCATAAATTTGAAGATACTATTCAGGATCTCGAGGATGCCTTTCTGCATCAAAATATTCCCTTTGTCCTTATCGAATATTTAAAGGAGAAGTGTTATCCACATTTTGTGATATAACTAAGGAGATTATGTATCGAGGCCCTTAGGTTGCATATATGGAGTGCTGAGAGACTACATGACCAACAATATCTACTTGCACAGATGGAGACCCTTCTCACCACCACAAAGGTCAGGATTTTCAGATGACATCCACCACACCAGCTGTCTTCCAAGAGACACTGGGCCTTGCTCCATGAGGTACAAGTCGGGTATTATGGTGAGTTCCATTTCAATATTCGAGGCATCTGAGTATGTTGTATCTTAGATTGCTTTAGATTTCATGAAATATGCTTGGACATTATTCCATTTTCCCTATTTCACCTTGGTGGTTGACATTGTTCCCTACTAACTGGTCTTTCCTTGGGATGGGTTTTCAACTAGGAACTCCCTTGAAAAACTATCGTACCATTCATGATCATACTTACCACTTTTCACCACTTAAAGCCTCCCATTTCCTTTTCTCTTGGTATTTTAGGGTGTATTGACCCAAGAAGGGGTTGTCTCTCATTCTATGGGAAGAAGGGGATGAAGGCCCATAGGGATTGTTGTTGGGTAAAATATAAAATCCTATATATAAAACTTCCAGATGCTTCACCCAGGGATCTCCCAAGAAAGCGATGAAAAACATATCTGTAAGAAAAGGGGGACCCATAAGAATAATGATTATGAATTCTTAAAGGGTTAGTTGGAGGATAGGAGGTCTCATCACGAGCTGGCCTATCATAATCATGGATATCTAGTGGTATAACATTACCATTATCTGGTCACCAAGCCAAGGTAATGGCTCTCAGTTGCATGGTTGAGAGAAAGAGGGTCTAATCATGAGACAACATTCTCATTTCCGCTAGGTATTTGTGACTGACAATGTCATGATCTGGACATGGCCTTCAACTTGTCCTTAAATTATGAAAGAAATAAAGAATGGAAAAATGATGGGCTTGGAAAAAATTACATTTCAAACGAAGGTGCCACACACCCTCTACTAAGGAAACCATGAATGAGACACTACAACCCCTTGTATGTCATGAACACAATTCCCAATGAGTCTTGATCCTTAACCACTTCATCCACTTTACATGGCTTAGAAATGGATCACTTGGGAAACACTCCTTGACCTAGGAAAGATCTACCCAATAGGACACCTTGTCAACACTGCCATATCCAAACTAGGAAAGTCGCATAATGTCTTTGAGCACTTACTTGTTTGACATGGTAATAATTGATGCACATGATTATGTGTCTCAGTTGTTGGTTTGATTTACTCATCATGATAGTTTGACTTGAGATCCTTTGCGGGCGTGCTTATTTGTCTTTGCAGGACCTAGTTGGTGGACAATTTTGGAGGAACAAACCTAGCTTGGGCTTCCATGGGGCTTGAATCCCAAAGGTGGATGCCAAGGGCCCGCATGAAAAATGAGAGAGATGAACATTCATAGGCCTAGGATACATTGTGTACAACATGACCTAGCTCTCACATGCCAAACATTTCTCCTAGGAGAGGCAAAACGTCACCTTTGGAGGCATGATGTCACCTAGGGGGGCTTGGGTTTGGTGGTGAGGTTACCATTCATTGGCA
This sequence comes from Picea engelmannii, assembly GCA_009831015.1. NCBI lineage: Eukaryota > Viridiplantae > Streptophyta > Pinopsida > Pinales > Pinaceae > Picea > Picea engelmannii. The sequence goes on along the minus strand of WSFP011422430.1, from coordinate 4,091 downwards.
CAAGGATGTTCTGAGTAGAATGAGGCTTTGATCTTGAAGAAAATGACTTGGATGATTGACATGTGGCTTTGAGAATCCTAATTACACTCCTCCAACACCAACAACTTGTTCCTAGTGTCAAAACATCCCCTAAAGGGGTGATGTCAACTTAAGTTATGGTTTCTTTTTGTGTAAAATTAAATTTTAAGTGAATTTTTAAATATTATTTTGTGAAAGGGATAAAATTATGGTTTTTGACCCCTATTCTTGTGGTTTACCCTAATATTATGTGGACAAACTATTTTGGAGACATTTTGTTTAAATAGATATCATAAGATCTCATTTTAAGACATAACTCTCCCATTTGGAGAAGTATTGGACAATTTTCACTCTCTTTGGATAGTTCTCTCTCATGTGCTCTTGTTTATGGCTATATTTTGTATTATTGGTTGATGGAAGTGATGTTCTAGCCTTGGAAGGCTATTTTCTAGCTATTGTGGTGGTTTGTCTTAGATTTTTCCTAGAATTGGTAATCTTTTTACATTGTGCTATCATTTGTTATTCAATTCAAGGTTATTTTGCTAGAGCTAGGTGGGAAGTATAAGGGCATACACCCCCAGCTTAGTCTCCATCATTTTATACTTAAATTTTATTGGTTTAACAAGGGTTTTCTAAGAGAAGTATAATGGCATACACCCTCTTAGCTCAAACCCTAGCTAGAGATACTTTCCTTGGGGAGTAAAAGGATTTACACCCCCAAGGACGTAGTACCTCTAGCTCTTTCTTTTCTTGATTCCATTAACACATTTTTTAAAGGCACTAGTCATTTACTTGTTGCATTGGAGAAATAAATTGTTGCCTTGGTAAACATGAATTTTTCAAGTTTTAAAGTTGTCTCTTTGGGAAAGTGTTCCTTGAGCCTTTGGCTCCCTTTCCACATTGAGGCATCCCATTTCAACCACAACTTCTTTCTACTTTTAAAAAAATAACCTACAACCATTAGGGATGCAGAAAACTAACCCTCTAACCCCTAATAACTCCTAAACTAACCCTAGGATTTAGCCCTAATTTTACCCTAACCTTCTACTAAACGTAGCACACCTATTGGGCTAGTTAGGAGTGGTTTCTAGTGGCTGATTTCCCTGCTGTTAAGTTTTGTTTTTTACATCTTTAAGGATGATAATATCACTACAACAACCTTTTGTTTCATCCTTTCTTTTTTGTGCTAAAGTTATTACTTAATCATTGGTGAGTTGAGCTAGATTTCACTAGCTTTGTCTCTTGTTTATTTATCATATATTTAGCACTTATATTGAAGCCTTTGTTATCTTTATTGAGATGATATATATCATTTAATTTTGATGCAATTAGGTACAACAAGCTTAAATTTCTTGTCCAACTAACATATTACATTATATGCTTGGTTTTCTTTGTGTCTCGAGCATGTATTCACACTTGGCAGGTCACTCAACTCATTTGGAAACCCTTGAACCTTCTCAAGACTCTTTCCAAAGATCTTCATACCACTTAGAATTGACCTCTAGGGACATCCATTCATACTTACCATTTTCCATCTCAGTTTTCCCTAAGGTCATTGATATTCCCCCCTTGAGGTGACTACCTCACCTCTAAAGTGACGGGGACACCTACCTAAGGTGACAGTGGGTAGGTTCCCTCATATTTGTCACCAATTGGTGGTTGGGTAGGTATTTTACCAACCTACAACTTGTATGATAACATTTTGGCATTTTTGTTGAGGAGGATTTTGAATCCTCTTTCGAGCCCTAACGACACTTTTGCAAGCTATCCCAAAGCCTCTCCCGTATCTTTCCTGTAGACTCCACCCAAGAGATGTTCCCTTTCCACCCTTGATGAGATATTAGTCAAGCTCATTTGGCGACTCCACCTTCCGGAACCCACTTTTTCCTTTCCCCTTTCTGTCCTTTGATGAGCCTTGAGCTCATATGGCGACTCCATTGAGGTATTACCCTAAGTAATGGAAACATGTCTATGTGGCACTTTCATGAAGCATACAAGGCCTTGGATATCGAAGATATTGATGGATATCCAAACAAATGCCCGATAAACCAATTCGATGTCCTCCCAAAGTTCGATGGTGACCCATTATCAGTTGTAGCACACATTGTTGAGTTTGCGAGATGCATCTACTATGTGAGTGTACTACATGAGGATGTATTCCTACGATTGTTCTTGTTGTCCTTGGGAAATGAGAAAAGGGATTGGATCAAGAATTTTTGAAAGCCAAGAAGCATATCTTCTTTAACGATCCTCATTAGAGAGTTCCTTAAACGTCGGGGACCAAAAGTTCAAATTATTGAAGATACAATTCAGGACCCAGAGGATGCTTTTTCGAGAGAAGGTTTTGACCTTGATCCCATTGAATACTTGAGAGGAATGATTCTTCCAGAGTTTTTTGAAGCAACAGTTGAAAAACAAGAAGTTGAAAATAACAATGAGGAAAGTTTTGAGTGCCTCAAGAAAAGCACATAATAAGATTATGAATTTTGTAAATAGTTGATAGAACTTTGTCCTGGCAAGGGATTTATGGTTAAGTTATGTCAACATAGAGAAGAAGAGTATAGCACCATCCTTGAAAATTATGAGGAAATTCCTACCCTAAACTACGTCTGGGAAGTGGCAATTGCATATTATGGAACAAATTCATTATATGATGCTGTAACTGAGAATTATGGGTACCAGGAAAAATTCCCAAATGACGATGAGCCTCTCTCCATGCCCAAGGAAGTCTACAAACTCATTAGAGATCAAGATCAATATTGTAAATTCTATGATCCTATTAAAGATGACAAAGACTTTATTAAATAACAAATCCATGGAGAAATTTGCCAAGAAGAAGAAGACCTTGATGAGTATAAGGAGACATTGATATCCATTCCATTTCTTGATGAAGATGATATCATTCAACCTTGTTCTCCTCCTGCACATGAAGATAAAGTATCCGCCCTTCCACTTTATGAAGACATACAAACCTCTGCTTCTCCTGCACATCAAGAAGAGAATATGATGAGTTATAATGATTTTGAAAACTTTGATGATGTTTTGTTCCATGACTTTGGAAATGAAGAAATTTCCAAAAGGATGTCAATGAAGTTTCTCTTGCAGAAGGCCTGAACAAGACATTGGTATTTGTTTTCCCTTTTGAAGAGAATGAAGTCCTATAGTCTTGTGAAGAAGTAATCAAATCCTATGATGCAGATAAATTCATGGAACAACCATCAGATATAGTTGGCGACCACATTGATGATTTCATACAGGTTGGGAGACGTAGATGGGATGTGGGCTGGTTAATCATTGATAGAGATCCTATTTATGACATTGAAGGTAGCCCTCAAGAGAAAGAGGTTGAGTTGTCATCATAAGAGAAATGGTCTTCATACATGTATGATTCAGATGTTTGGAAGCCTTGTGATGATATGGTTACATATTTGTTTTTCCCCTTCGAGGATGACTTGTCACAACATGCTCATGATGATATTCAATCATCCTTTGATACATATTTGTTATGCGATGAGTTTCAGTCATTGAGCTCAGATGTAGATAGACACCAACCCACGACTATCCCAAGGCATTCCAAGGTCCACACTACCAAGCGAAAGCACTTTCATGTTGAGAATTTTGGTGGGGATTTGCAGATAAAGAAGTGACGTTTCCTAAATATGAGAGAGGAGTTTTTCGCTATATGTGAGGCTATGCCTCACCTCATTTTCCCTTGTTTTAGAAACCAATAGGTTTTCTTGGGATCTCTTATCCTTTCTCAGGATTCATGGAGTAGTGATTTTTTGAGTGAATATGAAGACGATCCGTCATCTACATATGGTACCCCTGTTCATAAATGGATTGATTAGGCTTGTGGCTACACTTTCCACCAGGATGATCGGGTTAATGGTTTCTCTTTCTAGTAGGATTTCCTCCCTCCCACCCATGTCCATGAGTTTTATTTCATGATAGATTATATGTGTATTTATACTCATGAGAATTATGTGCTTGACTTATCTTTGTTGTATTACATGATTAAACACATGGGGAGATACTTTGATGAGATGATCAACTGGTTGTATGACTTCACCTGA
>ML863869.1:0-13148 GCA_009831015.1 Picea engelmannii | reverse complement strand
TTGAATCCATCTTATTTTGTAGTTCATTTATGTCCCTACACATTTCTTCACCTTCATCAAGAGTCCAAGTAGGATTTTCTGGAGGCTTATTTGGTGTAGAAGTTCCCTTTTTGGGTGGCATGTTGGCCAAGTATCACTTTTGACCCTTGATTTTGAGGTGGTTCTGCTAGACAATATTGCTTCTGTTGTATCTCCCAATTTTTGGCCCTTCTGGGTATGAAACTTTCTCTTATGTATTTCTCTAATATTTTTTCTCTGCAATGCCATAGGTCTGATCAAAATTGGATGTGCCAAGTGGAATTTACAATAACTTCCCCACAACTTGCCGATTTTTGGCCTTTCTAGGAGATCTCACTTGTATAGTGTGCCCCGCACAAAATAATTGATATAAAATTCTGAAACTCGCACCCAAAATACTACAGACTGTCCACGATCCAATGCAACCAGTCCCACGCAATTTGGATACTCTATGAAGAAGTTATGATTGTTTTACTTGGAACACCTTCTTGAGACTAGTCAATAGGGCTAGTCAGATACCCTATCTTACACAGGGTGTATCTACAAAATTAAGATGACCCAGAATCTGAAATTTTTACCAAAGATACACTACTAATTTCTGTAAATGGCCTCCAGAGGTCAGGGTCTGAAACGTTACAGAATTTTTTTTATAGAGAAAATTCCACAATGACTCATTTCAGGATGATTCCAGAACCCTGTCTTGTACAGGCTGTATCTCCGAAAGTATAAGGCCTCAGGAGCTGAATTTTGAACCCAACGTACCTTGATCTGTCTTCTAAATATCCTCCAAGCCGTTCCTTCTGAAACGTTGTAGAAAAAAGGTTATAGCAAAAATTCCACGGTGTCTCAGATGTAGCAGCGAAACCCCAAGACCTTGAGCTCTGATACCATATGTTAAGAACCAAACATCAATATAGCATAGAAAAACCTCAGGAAAAGTACTCAACGCCTTGAAAAAGATATAATTTCAGATAATAAGCCTCTTCGAGGGGGCAACCTCCTTTTACCCCACTTAAATGTTCAAGTACAAGATGATTCAAAATGAAAATGTCTCATTGGTATATATAGGAGACTATAGGAGACTAGGAGGTTTAATGGCCTAAAGCCGACATAAATAAAATAACATTACTAATCTAAATTACAACTAATGGCCTAAAGCCGACATAAATAAAATAACATTACTAATCTAATATGCCCCAATTAAGTGGTAATGAGCCAATATTAGGGCTTAACATAAGTGGTTTAATTAAACACTTTATCTATATTTCACAACCAAAATTCTTGATGATGGTCATTTTGACCATCAAATTTCATCCTTGCTTTAGTATGTGTATAAACTAGTAACAACTTGTGATTTGTTACTAGTGATATGTAATTACAAATTAGAATTTACATCATAATAGGAAAATTATTTGAACATCAAAAATATGTTTGATAAATAAACTAACCCATTTTTAAATCAGTTAATAAAAAACTTACAGCCAAAATTCTTAATGATGAACATTTTGACCATGAAATTCCAACCTTCCTTTGAGATATGGATAACTTTAAAAGTTGACAATTAAATAAAATTGATTGTTTTAAGCTAAAGAATTTTCCCACTAAATTTGATACGTAGGAAACATCTATTGAAGATATTATAGATGTTATAATATTATCTACTATAAAATTTCATAAAAAAATATGAAAGCGATACATAATTGAGAAAAAGTTTCTTTCTTGAATTTTTTAATATAAATTTATAATTTTCAATTTTGATTAAAAGTACTAAAGTGATATTACTTATTATAAGCTTAGAATTACATTATTATAAGCTTAGAATTACAACACAAGATACATCTTGTATAAAATTAGCTACTTATTCATGCATTTTGGGGCTAATAAACATACTTTTATAAGTTGTCCACTCTCTTCTCAACATTGAAATTTTCAACAATCTTGGATTTATGGGTCTCTCTTGTCAATTATATTATTTTTTCCTTTGGCACACAACTTCCCCATATTGTAGAGTAATCTATCTTAGAGGTGGTAATCAACCTTGTTGTCTTCATTTGCTAATTTTCGATAACCCTATGTTATCCAAAATGTATTGAAAATAAACAAAATGGACATTGAAGGCTCAATTTTCAGTTTAGGAAGAGATAAATAAGGGGTTTTGGAAATGGCATGGGGAGAAAGCATGTATGTACCCATGGTTGATAACCAAAACCATGATATTGATGATCTAGTCACAGAGCTATGAGATTTAAAGCATGTAGCAAGAGTGTATCGACCACCATGTAACAAACATGAAGACAGGTGGAGGAAAACGTTATGTGGAGAGGATGCAACTACCATTGTGTATCAACCACAATTACACGTGGACGATTAAAGTTGAGGATGAGATCATAGTCAATATGGCACCCTATTGTGACGTACATAACAACCGACTAAAATTCTTGAGCTTGGAGCATTTTAGTGGGCACCCACCTACTAAAGCTTCAACAAGATACTTATCACTACTAACCTAACTAACTATTCATTCATAAAACTACCTTGTGTACATAATCTCTAAAATTGATCCAAGAAAAGGTTGAATAGAACTGAACCCTTCAAGTTACATTGATCATTGGTCCCCTTTACATTTCTAGTCGAATTTTAATCCCTTTCCCATAATCCCCTCTCCAATAATATGCAATCCCATAATCCATGTTATCGTTGATTTAGGGTCGTCAGGCCTTCTTGTTGGAGTCACAATGTATACATCTCCCGACCATTTTATCTGAGGAAAACATAGTCTAAGTTGTATCGACGAGTGTAGGTATCAAAGGGGAAGCACACCTAATGAGAATGCATTCCCTGGTCGATCCTTCCAACGATGATATCTCATTCAGCACAAGAAGCCATATACCTTTTCCATGATCATTTGTTTCATACGCACATGTCAGGGGGAGATTAGCCTTTGAATTCTTCGTAAACCAAATGTTGTAAGCGTATGAAGGTGGATCCTCCACCTTATATCTCATATACTCTATACATATGAAATTTTTGAGCAACCCCCTTTTTTCGTCATCGAGATAGATAACAGGGACTTCCTTCATACTTCCTTATGCCCCATTTCAAGAAATCTTTCGATGACGATTGCATACACAAGTCTAGTATGGTACAATAGGGAATCTCTTTGTATGCATATGTTAGAAGGATATTATCCCTTAAACATTTCAAAGACCAATAATAGTATAATGGATAAGGCAGGACCCTAGCACAATTATATGCACTCTAGTCTAATCAAGCACATGTCTTTACTAAACATCGTACATGCTACGTGGCCTCATTTCATTGGCACACCTATTCTAAAGAGTAAGGCTTTGTCGTTAAAGAATGAAATAAGGTTTTCGTTTGCGTTATCGGTAAAACTATCCATCACCCGGGTTGTATCGTCGGGAAGATACCTCGTCGATACATGTTGATCATATCTTTCATATGGTATATTGCATCATCCCGATAGATCCTTCCGACGACGATATTGTAACCCTATAGGGTTGATCCTTCACGTTGCCTTCCGACATATGACGATTTTCTCAAGCTGGTAAACTAAATTCATAAGGGTAATAATACACAACATGGTCTACACAAATAAATTATTACATAAAACCTTGCCAATTAATTGGTTACCTACGCCCTTAGCACATTTCTCGAAGATAAACAAATGTGTTAGAAGTAATCGTCGTCATAAGAGTTTGATGCCGTCAAATGTTTCGAAATAATTTCCCCTATAAATTCCCCTATGATGACATGATCAAGAAGCATATCCACACTCTTCCCATAGGACACTGATCTAATGAAACACCAATGGTAATAAGCACAAATATTTCCTCACAAATTTAATGGGAGTTGTACGAGTCTGACCGGGTCTAAGCTATAACACACCAACATTTATTACACGTGTTAAAGGGGGGGAAGTTAAGCATAAAACTATTGATATAAAATTAATCGATATATTGTTTACCTATGAGGAACTTGTGAAAGTGTAGATGTTCATACGTGTTAGCTGGATAAACTCAAATTGTTCCAAAGCCTCAAGCAGATGGGCATGTATCTTGTATGTTTTTAATTTATTACTTTTTGTAACCAGTTGAGAAGTGAATAATATTGGTTTTCTGTATAAAAATATACCTAGGAGACAAGATGTATCGCATGAAGAACAAGAAAGAAAAGAACATGGAAGCTACTAGGCCTACACCTATTGCCAGCTTGGATTCTATAACAATTGCAAAGACCAATTTCACTGATGGAGGAGAGTACTCCCCAAGATATCATGAAATCTATTGAATATTTCAAAACAAGGAGTATCCATCTGATGACGAAGACACAGATGAATATCGGAATATCGGAAGAAGCAAGATTCACACATTGGTAGCTCACCCGATGCTCTTCCCCTACAATTTCGTTGGACGATGGTGTTTTACCCACCTACAAAAATAAATGGCCACCATCTTTAACAAGTCTAAATTTTCAATTTCTTCCTTGAAGCCCACAAATACCAGGGTAAGATATAAAACTTTGAACCTACAATATCATTGGATGTGTAATTTTTCAATAAGTTCGAGGTAGAGAATGAAGACTTTGAAGAGCTAATGGAAGAATGGTTCGTTAGGGAGGAGAGACAAGTTAAGCAGGGATAAATACATATCCTCACACTATACTTGAAGAGACCATAGAGATTGTTGAACACAATGATCTGCAAACTATATTGTGAAGAAACCAAAACGCACTTAAGAATGGAATGGTTTTCGATGGCGTATACGGTGGTGAAGGCTGGACAAGTGTTCAACTAGGAAAACATCTTGGCTTTCAACATTTTCAACAAGGATAAGGAATCTATAGGTATGAAAAACCCTCTATTTTATATGACGACATATCTTATTGATGAAATATGCTCTACACATAATTTCTCTACTTTTCAATGGAGTTGGACCCCCAGTCAACCTCCAGTTCATATCTAGTAAGTTGAATTATGGGATGTGAATTAAAAGGAGTATCTCTATAACATATGTGACTACTTCTTATCCCCTATGTACAAAGTGATTTTCTGGTTTTACCCACACAAAATATCCCAAGGAGCCATAACAACCCTAAAAGATATAGGAAATTGGTATGTAAATAAATATTATACCTATATTAGGGTGTATGGAAGTGTTTTTCCACCACATATCTTTCCCAAGTATGTTCCTGACAAGTTGTTATCCAGAGAAATCGCATATAAAACAATAGAGAAAGGTCTTACAACCTATATATTAGAGAAAAACAAGAAATATTGGTCAATTTTCCCACTGAATGTAGGTAGATATACTATGTCCATCAAACCCCATGCTGAGAAGGAAGTCAAATCCCCTATGGAATTATTCTTGTGCATAGGGAGCTCAAAGGGGCATGATCCTCATAATATAGTATATGACCATATAACATTGGTTAATCTCACACAACAAGTCGTTCATAAAGTGAACTTTGCAGAAGACCTCTTCAAAGGGGATTTATTTTTTAAATAAGTATTAGAAAAAATACAGACTGAACCGGCCAAGGAAAACCTCCAAAAGGCATAGGATGAAGAGAGGGTTGCAGTCAAAGATAAATTCAAAATGTTACTAGAAAAAGGAAAGGAAAATCTAGAGGCTAATACAACTAAGACAACTGAGAGGGGGGGGGGGTGAATCAGTTGTTACTGTGCTTAAACAATTTTATGCCTATTGAAATATTATTAATGTTATCCAAGTGATCATCAATATTATGCAAGTCATGAACAACATAAATAATAAACATCAATCACACACATGATATACACAGAGGCATATATTCATGAGGAAACCCACAAAGGAAGAAAACCTCTTATTCTTAGAATGATAGGCAGTCTTTTATGTTCTGTACATCATCTATCTTTGAGAACCAACTCAAAATGAGGCTACAACCTCTTCTTTAACAAGTTGCAACTTGTAGAGAGCACCAACCCTATGATTTATCTAGCACCCACTAGAAGGAAGCACCAACTCCCTGAGTGTTCCAACACCAACTGAATGGAAGCATCAACTTCTAGTCACATAGGCATGAACTTGTATAACAGAGAACAATGGTTCTCCCTTGCACCACCCTACCACCCTAGTTTTTCTGGCTGCAACCAGATGGAAGCTACATCTCCTTGTGTTCAAGCACCCACTTGAAACTCTGAGGACAACAGTCCTCCCTAGCACCACCCTACCACCCTGAGATATAAAACTTTACTTACTTGTTGTGTCTCTGATATGGTCTGTTGCAACTCCATGTATCCTATGCCTTCTTTAGATTCTATGCTCTGCTCTTTTTCTTCCTCCGCGCAACCCCCTCTGTTGAGATTCTCTTCATATTTTTATGCTCTTTGCTGCCTCTGCATTCTATACATTGTGCCTATGATCTCCACTTCAGGTACTACACCTCTTCTCCTCCTCCCCACATCCATAAATATCGAAAAATCACACTATACTCTCTGTTCTTCATGCTTTCCTCACGTCGAGTCCTCTACCTGATCATGATTCAAACTCTTCGTCTTCCCTGGTGGTTATGTTGTATCTGTTCATCATCAGTGGTCGTTATCTAAAGATTCTTTGTCTTCTCTGGCAGTCACAACTCTTCATCTTCTCTGTCAGTTACAGCCAGTCAATTATGGATTCTTTGGCTTCTAAGCCCCTTCCTTCACGTGACCATCGACGATGACCATATGCCTAACCAATAGGCATTTCGCAAACTCGGTCTAGTGAGTGCTAGCTCTGTTTCTTGATATGACCTTGGGTGATGATCTCACATGACCACGTGCTTGCGGGTGCGATCTCTCTTCTCGTTAGCTCCCTGTCGCATGTGACCTCGGGCTATGCCATTGCATAAGCGAACGATTGCGGGTGTGTCCAAGAGTGGTTTGGGATCAATTTCTTTTCTCCCCGCAATCCACCTCCAGCTTCCATGTACCCTTTCTCCAAAACCATGGTTTCAATTGCGGTCTGCTCACGAAAAATTAAGACCCGAGCATGTTCTGACCCCGCAATGCGATGAGACCATCGATCTCATGATATTGACGGTGCTCCTGAATGGACGGTTTAGACCTTTTCTTTCACGATCCGCGGATCAGATCCAACCTCCCTAAATCAAGTGCTGTGAGTTATTTCGTGATCCGGGCTTCGGGAGTTTCAAATCTCAAACCTTGCTTTCTTCCGTACACCAATCTTCCAGAGTCAATGATCCACAGACACCTGTCCTTCTCAATCAACGGCTCTACCTCAACTTCAGGAATTTAACCTTTCAACCAGATCAACGGTTCTACATCCCCTTTCTCGATCAATGGTCGAGATCTCCTTCAGGTCTTCGGACTTCTGAAATCTCAAATCTCAAACTTACGCTCTAGATCGGATAGCCCAGATTCACTTCAGATGATCCAACGCTTGAGATCTTCTTCAAACAATATGATGACTAAGATCTTCTTCAGATGATCCAGCGATCGAGAATTTATTTCGGCTCTTCGAGTCTCCGAGCTTCGGGAATTTCAAAACTCAAACTGATGCTCTTGTTCAGACGACCCAGATTCACTTCGGACGATCTGACACTTGAGATCTTCTTCGGATGATTTGACGACTAAGATCTACTTTGGATGATCCAGTGGTCGAGAATGTATTTCAGCTCTCTGGGTCTCTAGGCTTCAAGGATTTAAAATCTCAAAATGAACCTCTCGAAGTGATTTCTCCGGAGCGTAACCTCCTCACATGTTTAGACCCGAAACAAATGTTGTTCATTGATCAAGATCTTATATTAACGACTCGATCTTTCTACGATGTAGCTTTGCCTTGGATTAAATCCAACAACTCTCCATCTTTTCTTATCATATCCTTCCATTTATTTCAATCCGACGACTGACGGAAACTCGGGTGATCAAGATCTCAGATCTCAGGATCTCAACCCTTGCTTATCCTGTCCTTCCACTTAGATCAATCCGACGGATGACGAAAATTCGGATGATCGAATTCTCAATCATTTTTCCCTGCTTATCCTATCCTTCCATTAATTCAATCCGACGGTGTTGGCCCTTGACTAGGTTTTTTGGAAACGTTGGTCATGTTTGACCAATTTTGGGACTTCGACAGGCTGGTCGAAGACGGAGTGCCAGGCGAAGCAGAGATCATGGGATCTCGCCACCTTTTGCGCACTTTTTGGGTTTTAGGTTTTGGGTTTATGTAACGGGTATGGGATGTCGGCCGATGGGTTTACCCATGCTTAGGCCTATTTTGTAAAGTATAAATATAAATCTATGCAATGTAAGTAAGTGTGTGTGTATGCGATGCTATGCTAAGTGCAAGCGATTGTAAGAGGCTTTGTGCATATTGTATGTTGAGACTTCCAGAGCTAAGAGAAAGTCATATGTAGTGCTTTGTGCATAGACTGTGTAAGGCTTTGTGCCTAGATCTACTCGAGGAAGGAGGATATGGTGAGGTGCGCACAGATCTCTTGTCCTATGCAGAGCTGGTTTTGATGTTCTGTGCATGTAAGGATATTGACAGAAGATAATAAAGAAGAAGAAGAGTTGGTGGACGTAGCCCCATGCTGGGGGTGAACCACGTATATCCTATGTTATGGTTGCTCTGTGTGATTGATGTGATTTATGCTTAGCTTTGTTACCTTTATGTATGTTTAGATGCATCTGATATAGTAGCTTAGTGCTTAGTAATGTGAATGAATGCTAGATTTGATCTATTTATCTATGCTAAGTGATTGAATGTGTTATATCTTATTGAATACTGCAATGTTCTATAATTAGGGTTTATACTTGCGATGTGAACAAGGGTTAAATACTAATGAATGATAATTGCTAAGTGCTTTGTTAGAGTGTTGTAATCACATATCTATGTCCCAGCTAGGTTGTAGACACTTAAGTCTTACAACCACCCTTGCCTATACCTCGGGTGAGACTTCATTTGCTTCGCAGGTGTTGCCGAAAGGGCCAGTAGTTAGGGTTTTGTTGGTGCGTTGTTGAAGATTTGAACCTTGGGTCTGCCTCTGTGCCAACAAATGGTTTCGTTGCTGGGACCCGAAACTGTGATTGCTGGGAACTAAAGAAAGGAGAAATCTCTCTGCGTAGATCTGTTTCCCTAAGTGCGCAGTATTATACTTGACTTGCGAAGATCTGTGCTAAGAAAGGAATCAGATATGAAGAAAAGAGGTAAGATCTTAAAGCTTTGTGCTCTGATAAAGGTAAGATAAGTGGAAATTTTTTCTTGAAAAGAATGGATCTAGGTATGTTTAATAGATTTGGTCCTAGTCTGAATACTAGGGCACAACTAGTAGAAAGAAGATATGATATGAATAGATCTGATAGAAATAATGAAATATATGTTATCCCTATGCATAGATAGAGTTGTTGGACTAACAGATGGATGAAGGATCCTAGAAATATTTTTTTGCAGGTTCATCACTGTGATCCTAGTGCGCAGTACAGGAAAGGTTGGGGATCCTTCAAGAGAAAGAGAGGATTAACTCTTTTTTATAGTTGTATAATACCGGGACAACTTGCTAAGGAATTCCCTGGTAGAGGTCCTATTTGCCTTTGTTGCAAAGCTACTGGACATGAAGTTCTGGATTTCCCTAGAATGATTTCTAAAGTTGAAAAGAAGAATATGAGACAAGAAAACCATGAGAAATGCCAAGAAACTAAGGATATGATATAACCCCAGAAAGAATCAGAGACTGTACTGTTGCAAATGAAAGAAACCCTGAATAATCACAGAGACATCAACTTATCAGAGATCTTAAAAGAGAAAGAGTGCATAGAAAAAAGAATAGGAGACCTCGACATAGACTGTGTATTGGATGCAGAAACACAAGCGAATATCATGACAAAAAGAACTTGGGAAATTTTGGGAAAGCCATCTATGATTCCTTCACTGGGAGGAATATGATTCTTTAAAGGAAAATTGATAAACCTATGTGGAAGACTTACCCAGATACCTATGAATTCTCATGGATCTTTGACAGAGGAATAATTAGAGGTCATTAAGTTTGTTGAGAACAACACTCCATTTGCTATTTTGCTAGGAAGAACCTGGATTGAGAAAGATCAAGTCAGAAGGAAAAAATAAGAGGAAGCTATAGAACAAAAAAAACAATAACTAAGGGATTTCATGGCTAGGAGAATAACACGCTTAATAGAAGAGCAGCAGGACAAGTCGAAGCTACTTAGGGCTAGAGACTTCATTGTTGAAGTTGAAAGAGTGCAGGCAGACTTGAAACACCTGTCCATGCAAGAGAGTAGAGAACCTACTCCAGAAAAAGAAGAAGTATTACCCTCGAACCCTATGAAAGAATCTCATCAGCGTGGAGTTACTATGTTAAGTACAGACAAGAAGCAGAAAGGAAAGAGGAACCTAGTAACTCATATCACAGGGAAGAAGGCTAGAAATCTCATTAAGAAGAAAGTTAAGCTAGAAAAATTACAAGAGGTACCAGAAAGGACTTCACAGAAGGAAGGTACATAGAACTTGAACATTGCTAGAATATCAGAACAACACAGATTGGCACTTCACCATGGCAGAGCGATATGACCTTTGGAGGTGTCCCGACTGTTAGATCAACACTCCAGAATGGATATAAATGAAGTTATTGCCAGAATGTTTGCCATTGGACCGTTGAGACCGCCCCATAATGTATGGAATTGCATTGAGGTGTTCCTACCCATTGGAGGGATCCATTACGATGTTATCTATTTATCTCGTCAAATGTTTCAACGAGAACACTTTTGTGAATTGTATCTGAGCCCATAGATCATTCATTGTTATCGTGTTGTGCCTATTGAGACCTCACCACCCATTCTATTACATTGAGTTTTTGATCACCGACCTGAGATACCTAATCTTGAGCGTGCATGTCGGGTGACATTAGCGCAGTAGAAAAGTCCGTCGACGAAATTCTAATCAACCTCATGACTGAGAAGGTGATGTCCACAGGAGTTTAGGCTTCATCGGCACGATGAGTGCAAGCATCCCCGTCGACGACTCGTGGATCTAGACCATCTCGAGTTGCAATAGAGAAACAGACCAAGCATCATGATGATGTGGCGAATACGAATCTCATCCCATCAATCCTGCCCGACTACATCCCGCCTATGGTTGGTGCGGTGATTCATGGCAGCGTCCCAAGGGACATTGACTACATGTTGATTTCAGTGTACCTCCCGAAGAGGATACACGCAGTCAAACCACGGCTGGATAAGATTATGACATTGAATATCAATGACTATAACTTAGGCGATCGCAAAAACTACATAATGCTTGCACCTCATAAGTATTTGACCAAGACAAAGGGGAAGAAGTCGAAGATAATCCCCCACCCATGGACCATGGACCTCACAAGGTCCACGATCCTCAACATGATGAAGTTACCACACTTTCGAAGGAATCAGGAGGTTAATGAGTGCGTTAAGCTCATGCTGTCGTGCTTCCATGGCGATTATATGTGGTTGGGCAGATGCATCATCGTAGATCCGACGATGATCCATAGGATCACTGGATTAATCATGTAAGGACCAGACCCACAAGATTTTTACCCAGGGAAGGTTGCAGACCGCGCCCTGGCACAGATAATCAAGGACACCTATGGTGATGTGGAAAAGGGGAAGCAGGGCTACAAGGTATCCTCCATCCAGAATGGCACAGTGCGCCTAGCCTTCCAATTGATTGCTGGTAAGCTAGTAAGGAAAAACAAACCCACGCAGGTCATGGGTTTTGTCGTCAACCTCGCAGGAAAATACGTGGAAGGAATACAAATGAACTGGGAGAGCAACCTCATCAACCAGTTAGAACAAGACTTTTGTGAAGCTCGGGATCATGGCTATGAGTTCCATTTCATTTGGCTGTTGATCCTCATCACCTTCATTTCTTGGGAAATGCCGGAAGGAGTGACCTTCCCTGAAATTGAGCCATCCGAACCCCTAGCTGCGAAGTTCACTAAGATCTAGTATTCAAGCGACATGGAAAAGAAATGGCAGTCAAACACGATGTTCCACACATATTACCTACAACTAAAGAGGGCTATTGAGTCTTTCCCTTGCATGACGCCGAATACCCTGCACAGGTCCAGGCCCATTGCGAAGTTTTGCACAGATAGACATTTTATTTATATCACTACACATGCAAATGAACATAAAGAACAACTCCAATCCTACTATAAGCTCACGGAGGAGGACATGGAAGAAATAACTAAGGACTGGCTTGCAGAGTTCCTTATACCAGTCAACCAAGAAGAGCTGTCCGACCCTGACCTCATCGGAAGTCCTGTGGTTACTCGCAAAGAGGTTGATGAATCTGACAGTAGCAGAAGGAAGAAGAAGGAAGAGGTACAAGAGCTTAAAAACACATCATAAGAGGCTGCTTTAGTTTCACTTGAAGGAGGAGGCAGTGACGAAGTAGAAGAAGAGGACAAGAAAAAGTAGGGTGAAGTAACACCACCTAAGGATCCCATTAATGAGGCTGAGACATCCAAGAAAAGAAAGGTTTCCTCCATGAAACCTACATCACGAAAGAAATCAAAAGCTCACGATGGATGACATTGACTTCATCATTGCCGTTGTGTCAGACACCTTGGAGGATATATTATAGAGAAGTGAAGAAAAGCAATAGACCATGTATGATAGGATCGAAGCAGAACTGAAAGGGGTACAACAAGCCCTCTACTCCAGCCACGCAATGTCTACTATGCCACGGTCATCTAAAGGAATTGAGTTGGGAGATGAGCCTTCCCATCTACGCATATTAACAGACTCGAATGAAGCTCGCCTTTGTCGTGTCCAGGAAGAAAAAGAACATGCCACATAGGCCCTAAAGCAAGCAAACGAGGAATCCATAGAGCAACAACGGGTTGTACAACAAGAAAAATATGACCTCTAGGCGAAGTTCGCAGAGGATAGAGTGCAAATTCAGAAGGAGAAAGAACAATTACTCATAGAGAAGGTTGGAGTTAAAGAAGAAGTCACTAGAGAACTTTGCTCTGTGCTGGGATTAGTGTTATCGGACAAATCGGTAGGTGCAGACACTAACTGATCTCCCTAGATCCACCTAGATCTAGAACAAAACACACCAGAACATGAC
>WSFP011422427.1:0-22770 GCA_009831015.1 Picea engelmannii | reverse complement strand
ATCCCATGGATCTGACGCGAGAAAATTTTGGGAACTCGTGTTTCGGGACCTCGGAGCATGAAGGGAGCTACATCCCAAGTCACGAAATCACAAAAATCAAAATCGAATCTAGACTGTTCGTGCCAGAGGAGATCTGAGTCATCAATCTAGTCCCTTGGATTGGACGAGAGGAGATTTTGGGAACGTGGCTATCAGGATTTCAAAGTATGGAGGTAGTTGTCAATCCAAGCCGTGAAATCGCGAAATACGAAAGTGGATTTGGACTGTTGGTGCTCGAGAAGATCTGAACTGGCAATCTGGCCAAGACATGAAGTCATGAAATTGAGAAGGAGATTAGAACATTCGATATGGCCCCATTGATCTTAGGCAATTTTACAAACCGATAAGGTTCAGGAATTTTTGTAAGCAGATAGGATGCGAGCATCTCTGTAAGTAGATAATTTGCAGACATCTTTGTAAGAAGACAGGTTAGAAGCATCTTTGCAAGAAGATAGGTTGCATGCATCTCTATAAGTAGATAGGACGCAGGTATTTTTGTAAGCTCTCAGCTAGAATTAATTTAAGGACCCACTTTTTTTACCCACAAAAAAAAAGAGTCGACTAAGTGAAACCCTAGAATTTAATAAAAAAATTAATAATATATTATATCTTATATTAATAAAACAAATGAAGGATGTTATAAAATTTTTGTTTATTACTATACCAAGTGGTATGTTATAAGGAGAGGTGAGAGGAAGGTAAAAAAAAATTGGGGAAGGTAAAAAAAATATTTTTATTTTTATTTTTAGTTTGATAATCAAGTTATTATTCTTAATATATTAGTTTTTTAGATAGTTTAGGTTTAAAATAGAATTAATTTTGATAGTGGTAAAAATATTTTTAAAGGGGATTAAGGTAAGATAGTTTGATAATCAGAAAATTATTAATAATGTTTATTGGTATTGTGTTTTTTTTTTAACAAGAACTGGTAAAAATATATTAATCGGTGTGGATAAATCCATGAGTTTACAAAAAAGAAAAACATCCCTGAGAGGCTGTGTCTGAGTTCTTATTTCTTAGGACTATTACAAAAGTTAGGGTGTTCAAATAACCCCTTTTATTACAAAAATTATTGTGTGGTGAATTTCCTCCATAAATTCTACAAAAGAAGCTACTTAGATACACTATACGACAAAACATAGATCAGTTTGATAGCAAGACCGATTATCTTAGACATTTTTCTCCGCTTTGGGGTGCTGCTCGTTTCTCCGGAAGTCAGAGAGGGGCACATTCAGATCTGGTACATGATTAATCGAATTAGACTGGACATTCCTCGAATAGACTTGTCGTGTTCTTGTATTGCTTGTAGGGGGTTGCGTTTCCTCAAGCTAGTCCATCCTGAGCTGGAGGGTGTCTATCTGCTCCCAGTTGGTAGTGATTTGACTTCTTTGTGCCTCGCTTTCGTCCTATAGTTTGTTGATCAGAAAACGGTGTTGGGAGAAAGTTCCCATCTTGAAATCCTTGTTGGCACTCAGTGCTACCAATTTCTTGCGAAGGTTGTTTCATCCTCCACACTCAGGTTCCCAATTGTCTTCTAGCTAGGTGTCTGAGTCCTCCTGCACTGTATGCTCCTGTTGCATTTCACTGTCGCCAGAGGAGAGGCCAAAATTAGTTGGTTCTTGAGGGTTCTACATAGGGCCCAGTTGTAAAGTCAAGCACGAGGGGGATGACTAAGAGTTTGCGCAGTGGGGGGAAAAAGGGAGGGCGGGCTCCAATCTCTGTAAATAAGCAGTTCACGGAGCGAAAGGGGGGGCAGGCTCCAAGATCTATAAACAACCCAGGGAGCTCTCTAAGGAAAACAAGAATGAATACAAGGTGGCAAGGAGGCTGCAATAAGAACCTAGGGGGTCTGGAGGGGAAAGCGAGTGAAGTGGCATTCCCATGAGGGCCACACGCAGAGAAAGGATGGCTGCAAGTTTGTTGAGGAGGGGGATGACGAAGGAACCCGCGAGTTTGTAGGGAGCGTCCTATACACAATGTTGAGCGATGCCATGGAGGGACGGATGACATTAGGGGAGCTGAATCAAAGGGTGAGATGAGAGGCATGTCCATCATGTCCACATAGGCAAGTCTGGTATGATGGATTTCCCATGCGAGGAGAAGATTTCGCACTGCTTGGAGAACAGACCATATTGTACGAGCGAGGTAGAGAGTTCTCGTATGACGCCTGCCAAGTGTTGTGACTACAGGATGTCACATGGATGACTGAAAGCATCCACTCAGTCTTGTCATGGCTATCCTTTCAGGCACACGGTGGACCCCGACTGAGGAGGCTGAGGATGTTTCCTTTTAGCCGCATTTGGGTGAGGCTGTCAACATTCCTCTCCATGTGATCGCAAGGGTTGCTTAAGTCCCAAGGGGGGGAACTCCTTTTGTTGTCTTGAACTATCTCATGGAGGTTCATTAGTAGAGGGTGGTTGAGGTTAAAACTCCATCGATGCTGAGAGTGTCGGCATTTGTCTCGATGGTTGCATTATCCATCTTGTCTACTTCGCTATTTTTGCCTCTAAGGATGTGAAAGAAGGTAGTCTTGATTTCTTTGGAAGCCAACCTGGTTCTATCCAAGATATATTTTAAGCTGGGATCTTTTGGGTTTGTTCCCTTGACCATCAGTCTTATTATGGTGAGAGATTCACCTAGGACAACACGCTTTCATATTCCCTTGGAATGGGTCAGTTGAACGCCCTTGAGGAGAGTGTATGCCTCAGCTTTGTTGTTGGTGTCCGTCCCTAGATTCCAGTGGTATCTATATTCTTCTTTGCCCCTGGGATCATAAAGGATCCCCCCCACACCTGCCTCCCTTGAATGTTTATTGGTATTGTTAAGTTAGTTTAGTTATTAAATTAAATTAAATTAATTTTTAATTTTAATAGTCTAATGGAAAAGTATTACATTAAAACCCAATATTGGAACATTAGAAATTGGTGCAAGTTCTTGAGTCCCAGGGATCAAAATTTTACTATCTTCTTTCTTGAATGAGAGGGATCCAACTTTCACTAATCGCCAAATCATTCTCTATGTTTAGCTTATTGGGATTCTTGATGTTTCCGATTGCTTCCCTAATTCGTCGTTTAAGGAGGTGGTCTTCTCTTGCTAAGATTTTGGTGTCTTATAAGCGCACATGGTTCTTTGTTATGAGAGAGTGTTTGTCTAATGCTGAGGTGCGATTTCATTCATTCTTAATGTCAGAACAATGCTCTTTAATCCTAGTGTGAAAAGAGTGACATGTTTCTCCAATGTAGCATTTGCCACATGAACATTTTGTTTTGTATACTCCTTTGCAATTATGTTGGTTAAGTTTGTCTTTAACTGATCTCATTTTTTGTTTGATGGTATCAAGTGGTCTGAAAGAGGTCTTAATATCTTTTTTTTTCAGGATTTTTTCAATCTTATCTGTAACTCCTTGGATGTAAGGGAGGTAAGAAGTTAGACTAGGGGATTGGTTGTTTTGGTTTGGAGGTCTATTATTTTCTCTTTCTAGGGATTTCTTTATTGCATTCTCAATATCCTTTTCCCTGTAACCTATGCTCTTGAAGGCTTTGTGAAGGTGATTTTTCTCCTATTCTAGGTGTTCTTTATCTGAAATTATTATGGCTGTTATGGATAAGGTGTTAAGAACTCCTAATTTTTGGGTGGGGTGATGATGGGAGTTGGCGTGAAGGTAGTTCTTTGTGTGGGTATTTTTTTTGTAGACTGAATGTCCAAGATTCTTGTCTTCTTTCATGTTGATTAGTATGTCTAGGAATGGGATGCTACCATTATATTCAAGTTCCATTGTGAATTTAATGTCTTTTGGAAAGATTATTAAGATGTTGGAAGAATTTGTCTAGCTCTTCTTTCCCATGGGGCCAAAGTACATTAGTATAATCAACGAATCGCTTCCATATTATTGGTTTCAGGGGATAGGAATCTATGGTTGTCTTCTCAAAATTTTCCATGAAAAGGTTGGCAATGATGGGAGAAAGTGGCAAGCCCATTGCTACGCCACTATTTTGTTCATAAAATTCCCCTTGATAGCGAAAGAGTGTGGAACAAATACATACCTCGGTTAGTTTTGTTGTTTCGGGATCAGTTACTTGTTTAACAACTAGGATTGCTTCATTAAGAGGGATCTTTGTGAATAGAGAGACAACATCAAAGCATATGAGGGTGTCATTCGGCTTCACTTTCTCGTTCTGAATAATATTAATGAAATCATTTGAGTCTTTTATGAAGGAGTCTATATGACCTACTAAGGGGCCTAAAATTTCCGCAACATATTTGGCAAGCTCATAGGTGGGTGATCCTATTGTATTAACTATAGGTCTCAGAGGAATTGCATATTTGTGGATTTTTGGTAGACCATAAATTCTCAAGGTGATTTCACTATTGGGAAGCAATCTCTTTTTTGTCCTCTTGTCTAAGCTGGAGTTGTTAATGGCTTTCTTCACTTCTCTTGTAATCTTTTTAATGGGGTTATTCAAGA
Organism: Picea engelmannii; assembly: GCA_009831015.1. NCBI lineage: Eukaryota > Viridiplantae > Streptophyta > Pinopsida > Pinales > Pinaceae > Picea > Picea engelmannii. The sequence goes on along the minus strand of WSFP011422427.1, from coordinate 18,266 downwards.
TCTTTCTATAACTACCACTATGCGATAGGTGTTCATTCATTTTTGTGTTGTAATCTTCTTGATTCATAATAACAATGGAGCTACCATTATCGGCTCTGAGTATTACTAAGTTTTTGTTGTTTTTGAGGTTTTTTAATGCTATGCATTCTTCTCTGTTGATGTTGCTCCTTGGAGGTTTGGATTTACGGAGGATAACTGCACAATCTTGTCTAATTGGGTCCTTATCTTCATCTGCTAAGGTATTAATGTTATATTCTATGCAACAAATGAGGTTTTCAACTGGGATGGAGGAGGGGGAGACAGTGAAATTCAAACCTTTTTAGAGCACGCTTAGTTCGGATTGGTTCAGTTCGTGGGAGGACAGGTTCATGAATTTATTCATGTTGTTTTTGTTGTTTGTGTTGTCTTTAATGTTGAATAATTGTTCAATATTTAAACCCTGCCTGGTGCGAGCTATTCTATTTACATTTTCTGCCTTTAAAGAAGCTAATGCGTCTATCATTTTCCATAGATCCGAGTGTATGGCATGAACTAGTTTGAGGTGGAGTTTGAGTGCGCTTTTCGACAGAAAATCTAGCGGGCATCTCTTTTTCTTAATTTTGCCTCTAACTATGGATTTAACTAATGTGCAGAAGGTTTTTTTGTTCCTTTTTCTCTTGATCTTATGTTCAATGCAAGGGGATTTAGGTAAGACGTTATTATCTCGGCAATGTTTCAGGAAATCTAAGTCTGCTTCTCTTCTCTTGATTTTAACTCTGAGCTTCTCAAGTTCCCGAACTTCATCAAGAATCTCCCTTCCATACAGGGAGATTCTAACTTAACAATACCAATAAACATTATTAATAATTTTGTGATTATAAAACTATCTTACCTTAATCCCCTTTATAAATATTTTTACCACTATTAAAATTAATTCTATTTTAAACTTAAACTAGCTTAAAAACTAATATATTAAGAATAATAACTTCATTATCAAACTAAAAAAAAAATAGTAGCTTCCCCTAAATTGTTTTTACCTTCCTCTCACCTCTCCTTATAAAATACCACTTGGTATAGTAATAAACAAAAATTTTATAACATCCTTCACTCTGTTTTATTAATCTAAGATAGAATATATTATTAAATTTTTTTATTAAATTCTAGGATTTCACTTAGCCGACTCTGAGGGTTCCCTCTGCTCCACTTTAGTATTTATTATGGATCATCTCTTGTATTTTTTCTTAGGCTTTTATGTCCTGAAGATGGATCCCGTTGTGGATACAAAACATCGACAAACAATCAAGAACACTTTGGTTCTTCCGAAAAATTCTGAAAAACAAAACTCTTACCACAGAAATCTAAACTATCAGTCTCATTTATCTTACTCATAGTCGACCTTACATTTTATTTGTTATCAGTGTGGTTTTTTGGCTTATGCAAGACCCCAGAGAAAGTCACTGGAAAGCATTCAAAAAATTCTCTATTATCTCAAGGGTACCACTCATTTTGGTATCAAGTATTTTCAAAGTTTAGATTCATTGGTCGGCTTCATCAACCCCAAATAAGTTGGCGACGGTGATTTTTAGAATTCCACTTCTCGCTATGTGTTATGCTTCAGCACTAGACCGTTGGTTTAGTCATGCAAGAAAAAGAAGGTAGTCTCTTTGTCATCTATAAAAGAAGAATATTGTGGCGTCGTTCATGAAATTACAAAGGGAGTATGGAGTCACCAACTTCTGGGTGAACTTGGATTTATTGTTCATACCTCGACTACAATCTATTGTAGTAATTAGAGTGTCATTCAAGTTGTTAACAATCATGTTTCCCACAACAAGATGAATCATGTTGAGCTTCATGCTCACTAACTGACACAGTTGGTTCATGAGAACATTGTCTCTCTTATCTATTGTAGAAAATATTATCGGGTATATGATATCTTCACTAAGAATTTATCTAAAGCGAGATTTATCAAGATTTGTACGATGCTTAGGATTCAGGAAGTTGAAATTATAGGGGCGTGTCCTACTAACGTAATTTCACCTCGTGAATCTCCAAATTCGTTTGTTGATGGGGGCATGTTGGAACATCAAGTTATGATGGTTCATCACAATTCTCCTAGAATCAGTCGATCGTGCAGTTGATCTACGTCTGGAAACAATTGGTCAGGTGCTTGACCAAATATCTATATCATTCAATTGAGTAGTTGGCAAGCCTATTAGTTAGACAGTCAATCAATGGACTGACCAATTGAGCAATTGACTATGAGTTGGACGCATGGGCAATCAGGTTGAGAATCCTTGTCAATCCAAATTCACAGTGTGGATTTCATAGAGTCAACTCTAAAAAAATGATGGTTATATGTGGAAAAGATCCTCTCAATTTCAAGGAAGTTGGTTATGTCTTGAAGCTGTAAATAGTAGACTCGATGAGTCATTATCATCATGTTGATATCATTCTTGAGTACAATATGTCTAATATGCATTGTGATGTTTTGATCACAATGCGGTGTGATTAAGTTTTGTAACGGTGTCCTTAGACACCAATTATTTCTTCAAAATATTATTTACTCTTCTATTATTTGCAGTTGTGTTTGTCTATTTTGTATCAGGTTACACCCAATACCCAACAAAGTCTTACTAGAAGCTTCCACCTACTAGAAGGTTTCTTCTCTTTAATGTTCTCAATAGATAGTGGAAGAGTATTGTATTTGGAACTTATCTCAATAGGAGGTTTTCCCCTCGAAGAGGAAAGTGAACATGAGTGGATTCCTTCCATAAAAGGATCAAGTTTAAGGTGTTTCCCTACCTTACTGGTTTCATATTAATAAATGTATATTTCTTCTATATTGTTCTTGGATTTATTGTGTGATATTGTATTTTCGTATCTAAGTCACTTAAAAATTGGTATCAGAGCACTTTCTAGTAATCCTTCTCACATTTATTGTGTTCACACTAGGCCTTATTTACTTAAAGTTGCCTCCACACATAACAATACATAATAACCTTTCTATTATTATTCCACTTGGGTACCTCCCTAGGTACCCCATATTATCCACGTATATACACTACACTAGAGAAAGGTTAACACTTCATCTTGTACAAGGGTTTGTGATTCATTGTTAATATATAAACATAAGAAGGAAAATCATCCCTACCTCACTGTGCTTTAAAGATTGTTCTAAATTCTTGTGGGCTTATTTAAGGATTTATTCAATTATGGAAATTGATTTGCAACATTATAAATAAGATTGGGTGAAACCTGAAGGTTCGGGTTTAGTGCTTCAAAGGTGTATTCTATCCCTCTCCTACTCTATTTTAAATTTCTAGATCAATTTTTCAAGCTTATTTAACATATCAAGTTGTGAAATTACCATCCTACTTGATAATTGTATTTATGTTTTATTGGGATATTCTCTTGGTGAAACCCTAAGGAGATTCACCATCCCCTCTTAAAATTTTATGCAAAGTTCATGATGACATATTGATTAAGCTTGTAAATTATCAGTTCTAGTTTGTATTTAATGATGTATCTATCTCTTACTTTAGACTAAGCATATAATAGTTATCTCCTAACTCTCTTTATATTTGTGTGGTTTATGCCTTTTTTCCATTTTATATTCTTTAAGGAATCTCACCACTTATTGGGCACTGATCAATATAATCGTATATTGAGGTGTTGTTTGTTGAGGTCAATATTTCACAAGACAAGGAATTACCTGACAAGTTTACTTCACTTAAATTGGGATACCCTTGGTGGCTTCTAGGAGCTAGCCTAAAGTGAAGGGGAAAAGTATTGAGGTGACAATGGTGCATTTCCCAAGTGTGATTACCTCCTTAGCACCACATTTGAGGATCTTACAAGGGTGCTAATTTGGTGGGTAATACATGGAACTACAAATAAATAATTGCAACAACCATATTTTAAGTATCATTCTTCATAAATCGTGAGAGCTATTACTTTTGAAGTCTTGTGGAGCTAAAATAACATTAAATAGCGTAAAATGACCCTACATCATGTTTTCATGTTTTCCATTACAAACACTTTGTCTAAGCAATGTTTTTTAGGGTTCATCACCAAGGAGACACCTTACAATCCATTTGGCCTAAAAGACAACTCCATGAAGCTTCATATCAATAAGTCCTAATACATCATTTTCTTTCTATAAAGTAAAATCACCTTGGGATCACCTTTGTGATTTACATAATTAGTTATGTTTTATTATAGATTGTAATCTTTGATTGTTCGAATTACCATCGAAATGACCATGTCCACCACTGACATCTTAATTGCTACACGCATGGCCCCCATTGGCGAGTAACGTAGAGTTCAGCCGAACCAATCGAGCTAAAAAAATTGAAATGACAAAATGGCGGGAATACATCTAGCTTTGAAGTTGAACTAGTCGAAAGATCTCGAGGGCTTCAATGGAACTAGGCGGGACCGACTTCACTATTTTCGGTGTTTCTTCTTAGTTGATGTTATTTTTATTAGTTCTTTTTTCCTTAATATTGTAGTGATTAAGACTCTTGTCCTAATGTCACAGGGTTGATTTTAGTATGGGACCCTTATTAAACCTCTGGAGCTTTTTTATTACTTCTGGACTCATGTTTAGTTCTTGGTTTAATGCTTCTCGCATTTTGGCTCGTAGAAGCTTCATATTCATCCACGTTAATATTTTTGGTAGTTGGTCCAGTGGCTACCTGGCTTAGTGAGTTCTAGGTGTCAGTTCCTTTATTGGTGGGCAAGTCTTTCATACTTAATTGTTTGTCAGAACACTTATGGGAACATCAAACGAGGTTGGTGTTAATATAGGTCCTCTTAACGCTTATTTTCCTTCCAAAGGCATTTTCTCCTTCACTTCTCTGCCACCCTCTCCTGGAATAACTCTTTCAAAGGTTTCGTATAATATTACAGAAGACCTGTTGTCTTTACCTAGGATTTCTCTTAACAAGCAGAATGGTTCTGGTATTGCTCCGATAGGTAATGTTTTAGGTAAGGGTTTTATTACCCAGAGTGTTGATTTTCATCTGAAGTTCCAAAGTAAGGTCAGAGTTCATCCATCCCCAAATGGTCATAAGTGCAAGATCTGGAAGCCAAACAAAGTAACAAAGAAGTTAGTGTTAGGATTAGACGTAGGCTTGGAAGAGACTTTCCATTTGGCGCTCTCTGGTTTAGTCGATCGAGTGTCCTACCACTATATTTCACATGAGCCTCTACAAGATTGGTTGGAACATACTTGGATCCCTTCCTTAGGATATACTCCAGGGGTTTTATACCTTGCAAAAGGTTGGTTGGGTTTTATCTGTCACTCTCCAGAGGATGCAGATATTTTATTGGCCACCCGCTGGGTGTTTGGAGGGAGTAGTATTATGCTTAATAGATGGCGTGTTTCCTTTGACCCCAACACTGATTATTTCCCTAAGATACATCTATGGATTCTTTTACCAGGGCTGCATATACATTTTTGGAATGAAGTATCTCTAAGAGTTATTGGTGACGCCTTCGGATCCTTTATCTTTGTAGATTTTGAGGCTCTCAAAGCCTCATCAAGATAGGTTGGAAAAATATTAGTAGAATTGGACATCCATGTTGGCTTACCTGAGGTAATTGACATATAATGGCATGGTCGTCAATTACAATAGAGACTAGAATACATGGGGATTCCATTCAGATGTATTTGTTTTCATTGCAAGGGTCACCTGCACAAAGACTATAAGGGTTTGGAGTTACTAAAAGATTTGGATGATGAATAGATCAACTAGAATGTGTCGAACTTCTCCCCATTGGTAGAGATTTTTGGTTCTAGAGATATACACTATCCGGCGGAGGTGGATATCCAGGAAGGGTCGGAAAACACTCTATCAAGTAAGATCAAAATTTACTATCCTTCTCTTTATGAGTCTTTAACTTCTTGGGAACATGATGTTGTGGATTCCTCGAGTTGGCTAAAGAGGTCGAATAGATCTTCCAGAGGGGTTGAGGAAACTCTAGAGACTTCTTTAACACATAAGAAGTGTATTCAAGAGCCAAGCACAGAGGCTCTTCCTTTATATGTCTCTCATGACTCTGCCATTGATTTGGTGACCATGCTTAGTAACCCAATTGTGTCATCTTGTCTAGATTCACTTCCTCCTGCTCCATAAACTTTGCAGTCTAACACTGTCTCCTCATTGTCTCTTACACCAATGAATGAAACTATTGTTATTCTGGGTTGTAGGGAATCTGAAGAAGATGACTCTTCCCTGTCAGTTGTCCTTAACTCTCTTCTTCCTTTCATCTGTAACCAGAAGTCTATTGTCCCATTACCTGTATACTTGGGTAAAGCCATATTTGAAGATACTTCCAGTGGGGAAAAATCCAGTTCTTCATCTTCCCATGTGGAAGAAATAGGGAAGGAGTTTGCATGGTCTAGAGGTTTAGGCATTGAGCACTCCCCCATTAAAACTCGAAGCTCACGTAAAAAACTGGGAGGAGGGACAATTCTTGTTGGTATTAATGATTTATCCACTTCGGATAGTGGGGCACTTAGAGCATTGAAGGCCCTATCAAGGGAGAAATAATGATCTTACTATCCTTGAATCTCAGGGGGATAGGAGGCACCCTAAAATCTGTTGTGTTCTGTCATTTACTAGATCAAGTTAGATCGGATATAATTGTTTTACAAGATACCCTTGTTCATGAACAAAAGGTGAGAGATTTTATGATTATTTTTCGTCCTTCATGGATGTCGTGTGTTGTAAGATCTCTTGGATCCTTGGGTGGCTTATTGGTTACCTGGGACCATAATTTTTTTTCTTTAAAATGTGTACTTACTTATGGGGGTATCATTCTGTCAGGGAAAGTAATTGCTACTCAGGAGTATTTATCTATTCTTAATATGTATGGTTCGTGCTCAGATAGACAAACCTTCTGAGATTATTTGGCTACCAGTGGATTACTATCTATTGATAATTTGATCATAGTTGGTGGTCTTAATATCACTCTTTCTCCTGATGAATTTTGGGGAGGTACTAACTCTTCGGGTCCTTTGGCGTATTATTACAAGTTAATGCTCCAATCAAAAAATCTTGTGGATATTCGACCAGAAAAATTGGTTCCTACATGGAGAAACGATCATTAGGGAATTCATGCTATTGCAAAGAGACTGGAAAAATGTATGGTCTCGAAAGGATTATTATCTAGAAGCGACATTTATCGCTCCTGGGTGGAGTATCCGTTCATATCAGATCATGCTCCAATAATACTTCAGCTGGAAATTTTGCCAGTGTATAAAACTTATCCCTTTAAGCTCAATCCGCTTTGGCTACTTGAAGTTGATTACAAGACTATAGTTTATAATCTTTGGAAGGATCCAAAGTACTATTCAAAATCGGGATGCCAACACAGATTGGTATGGAAATTAAGGGATCTAAAAACACAGACAAAGGAATGGTCAAACCAAAGAGAAGGTAATATGTTGAAGCGTATGGAATTTCTGGAATCTCATATTAAGGATACTTTTTTAAATTTTGTGGAGGAATACTCCCAAACAAATAAAGAAATCCATATTGGAAATTTGGAAAGGGAAAGGAACAAGTTGCTTAAAATCAATGAGGAGAAATGGCGACAGAGGAGCAGAGTGACCTGGTTAAAAATTGGTGATAGTAACACTAATTTTTTTCGTCATTTTGCATATCAGAGACACATTCACAAACATATCTGGGAAATAAATGATGAAGAAGGTAATGGGCACACTGGTCAGAATGAAATCAAGGATGCGGCTATTCAATATTTCGAAAACTTTTTCAAGGTTCATTCAGATTCTTTTTTAGAAGAAAATTTTGAAGTTACTAATATTTTCCCTAGGATGGTTCATGAAGAGGGAGCTAGACTTTATTTGAGCCAATGATTGTTGATGAAATTAAAGAATTTCTTGCTATGTTCAAAAGAGATAAGAGTCCAGGCCCTGATGGGTGGACAGTGGAATTCTTCTCTACCTTTTTTTATTTGGTTGGCGAAGATCTTGTGCTGATGGTTGAGGAATATAGGAAATTGGGAACTATTCCAGGTAGCCTAAATTCCACCTTCCTAACTTTAATTCCTAAAGAAAAAAATCCTACAAGTTTTGGAGATTATAGACCTATTTCTTTATGCAACCTATGTTATAAGTTGATTTCCAAAGTCATTGCCAACCAGATAAAACCTATTATGTATCAAAACTTTTCAGAGGAACAACTTGGATTTCTAAAAGGTAGAAGGATTCAAGATGTCATTGGTACAACCCATGAATTTCTTCATAGTATTTCAAAGAAGAAATTGAAATATTTGGTTCTAAAATTGGATTTATGCAAAGAATATGATTGCATATATTGGGACCTTCTTCGGATGATTTTAATACAAGTCAGTTGTGGCATACAGTTGACTAAGTGGATAATGAGTTGTGTAACATCCCCTACTTATGCTATTTTAATCAATGGGGAGACTACATATTTCTTCTGGAGCGGTAGTGGACTGCGACAGGGATGTCCACTGTCACCATTATTATTCATCATGGTTATGGAAGGTTTCAGCCTTTTATTAAAAAAGATTAAAGGGGAGAAAAAGCTAACTGGAATAAGAGTTTCTAAACTGATAAACATTATGCATTTATTCTTTGTATATGATGTTTTAATCCTGACTAAGGTTGATCTTCAAGAATGGAGGGAGATATAAAATCTCATTGTTTTATTTTGCAAAGCCTCTGGTCTTCAAGTAAATACCACAAAAACTATTATACACTTCGATGGTTTATCATAATCGGAGCTCATTCCTTTTAGATCCTTTCTTCTTTTTTCCTTTTCAGCATTGCAGACAAGTTTTAAGTATCTGAGTTATCATTTGAAGACTGGACCACAAAGGCTAGCGGACTAGAGATGGTTAATAAACAAAATGGAAAATAAGAGTGTCCACTGGTGCAATAAGTGGCTATCCTTGGGTGGTGATTATATTCTTCTTAAATCAGTGTTGGAGAGCCAACTGATTTACTGGATGTCTATGGAACTTATCCCATGTACTATCATTAAACAAATTTGAAAATTAATGTTCAATTTCTTGTGGAAAGGACACAATGACTCCAATCATTACCATCTCTGTAGATGGGAGGTTTTTATCACGTCCCAAATCTTGTGGATGTTGGGGATTCCACAATTTGTTTCACTTCAATATGGCTTTGAACGAAAATACCCTTTGGCGTGTTCTGAATCGGAAAGGTATCTGGCACAAGATTATTATGGAAAAATATTTAAAGAACTCAACAATTATTAATTGGTTCATATCAACCACTTTTAAACAACGTTCAGCTTCCAGGATCTTGAATAACTTATTAAATTTTGTTCACATATTAATGCAATGGCGTAGTTGGTTGTCGGGTTCAATTCATATTATTTATTTAGGCAAAGATCACATCCTAGGTTTGGGTGGAAGATCTCTTCTTTCTCGGGATCTTATTGATTTTCTTCATAAGGAAAAGATTTTGGTCTTAGCTCAACCAAAGTCAGTTCAGGAATCAAATGGTCCTTCTGAGTACTGGATCAGAAGTATAGCTTTGGGTCTAAGTAGTCATCTAGCAGCAGAATGGGACTTATTTCGAAAATAAATTATAAGAGTTGGTGTATCTATTAGACATGTTCTAGATCAGTTAATTTAGACTGGAGGTAATTCGTTAGGCATTTTATCTGTTAAGAATTCTTACTTGGCAATTATTTCCACTTTGAATATTTAGCATATCGATCAATGGAGGCTTAAAATTTGGAAGTGGGATATTCAATTAAAGATAGAACTTTTCATTTGGATGGATCTGGAACAAAAACGTTTAACTTGGGATTGTTTACAGAAGAAAGGATGGGAAGACCCCATCCTATGTGTCTTATGCAGGAACAATACAGAGGATCCTAATCATCTTTTTATAGTCTGTGTATTCACCAAAAAGATATGGGAAAGAATTATATTTACTATGAAAATTAAAGGGAAATGGGAAGGTAAGTATCTATCTGATTGTTTATTTTCAGTGGGTTAAAGACAAATCTGAATATTCATCTCTTGCGACAATTAATTGTTGGTTTATTTGTCTCGAGCGGAACAGAGATACATTTGAAATTTTGAAGCCCTCAATTCATTCAGTGATAATCAAGGTAATGGTTCTTTATAAGCCTCATTTTCAGACTCAAGTGCATGTTCCTATTAAGGAATTTTTGATCCAGTATTCAGATGTCTCCTCCATTTTTTTTTTTGATGGAGCAGCTCAAAGTGACATATCTTCTTGTGGGGCAGGAGGAGTTATTAAAACTTTGGACTCTCATGTTTATAGTTGGCATCTCAATTGTGGAGAAGGTACCAACACGAAGGCAAAAATCTTAGGTATTCGGGAGACACTTACATTAGCTAGCCATCTATCTCTTCCAAGACTACAAGATTTTAGATATTCCAGAGTGATTATTGATTGGCTCAATGACAGAGGTCAGATAAAGGTGTGTTCCATTGAAGGTTGGAAGATGCATATAAAAGATCTCATCAAGAATTTACAGGTTATCAACTTCCACCACATTTATAGAGACTTTAAAAAAGAGGCAAACAAGTTATCCAAAGCTTCCCTTCTGGTACTTGAGGGTAAGATAACTTATTATCAGTGGGATCTCAGTGGAGCAGGTCCAACGAATCATTTGGAAATTTTATGATACTGTATATTTTGGAGCGAATTAGCATTTACAGTTTTATGTTATCTAAGTTTGGACCAATTATTTACTTCCTGAAGGATATGTAGTTCCTTTTTGTTTGTTTTATCCTTATATTTATCTAAGCATGCACTATATGTAAATTGCCTATATATGATGAAGCATAGTTCCAGATATTCTCTTGGAATGGGCCTTGGCCTGGTTGTTTTTATGTAAAAAAAAATATATCTTAATTTTGAGCTAATTTTCATTTGGAAAAAAGAATTACCATCAAACCAAATTGAATATAACTTCTTGATATATTTATAAATATTTTTCTTGTAAAATTCCTCATCCCCACCAATTATGTTTTGTTTTTAATATTTTGCAAAAAATATTCGAATACGTATATATTTACACTTTAAAAAATCTCTATTTTTCTAAACCTTTAATTCTAAATCCATTTAGAATTAATAGAAATAGTATTCATATTTAATTTTAAAGTTCCCTATGTTGATTTATTCACTTGGTGTTCATACATCTAAATAGAAAATTTTGTTTACTCAAATACAAGACTTACCGTCCTGCTACAATGTCGAACATACGTTCATAAGTTTTAATATTATCTGAATCCATATTGATTTCTCTCTCTTGAATTTATAAAAACTCTCAAACATCTTCACTTAACTATGATTGTTAGGTATGTATAGTTTATCCTTACACCACACTCACTAATTTGCTAAGCATTTCAATATTTTTTTGTCGGTCTTGGATGCACTAAACTCACGCTATCCACCATGTTATCAAGATAATATTAAACACCATAATACTCAAGGGTTGTCGAGTTTAGGGAGAAATAAGGATTACTTGAATACCTACAATAAGAGTTTTAGTACTTTTCACAAAGACGTATTTATTAGTCCATGTCGAAGGCGCAGAGGGACTATAGCGATCGATAATTAGTTGACTTTATATTAGTTCATGGTTTGACTTCAAATTTTTGCATTCTTTCTATTGTTCGAACTACAAAACTAAAAATATTATTTTTTATATAATATAAAAACCCATATATGTCATGATGTGATTGGATAATATATTTGAGGTCTTATTGTCAGCTTCGTTATTCCCAATGCATTATATGTTGTCATATCCAAAGTTTTTAACATCTACAGTATTTTTTAATTTGTAGTGTACATATTGAAATGTTTAGGTATCCAAAGTTTTTAGCGATTGACAATTCGTTGACATTATAATAGTTTTTTGTTTGACCACAAATTTTTCCATAATTTCTATTGTTCGAACTATAGAACAAAAAAATTTATTTTTTATTTTTTATGCAATAAAAAAAATCCATATATGTCATGATCTCATTGAATAAAAGATTTGAGGTCTTATTGCAATATTCGTTGTTCCCAATGATTTATATGTTGGCATATCCAAAGTATTTATCATCTACGGTTTTTTTTAATTTGTACTATTCATATTGAAATGTTTGGATATCCAAAGTTTAGCATAGTCTCCAATGTTCCAACTATTGTTTTATTATTATTATTATTATTCTTATTATTATTTTATTTTTAAATTTGTTATTATTTTTTTTATTTTTTCTAATTTCTTTATTGTTGTGTGTATCGAGATTCTTTTTCATTGTTGTGTACGAATTCTTAAATGTTTGCACAGTGCGATGCCCTTCGACGGTTCTGACATCTTTAAGTGTTTACCTAACAGGCCTCAGAGCCTTAAATGTTTATTCTACGATTGTGTTACAATACAGTTTACTTCCATTTTTTTGATACAACGTTGTCTGCAGTGAATTTGGGCAATGGTGTTTTTCACCGGCATTACTGCTTCACTGATTATTCTTTTTCGTTGGTTGTTTCGATGCTAGTTGTTGTTGTTTGATTCAACTTTGCAAAGTTGAGGTCTTGCAATTGTAGTTGGACCTCTTTCTGGTTGTCCACTAGTTTGTTATTCTTCAACTTTGCAAGCAGTTGGACCTGTTGTTGTGGTTTGCAGGTCTTCGAGCTATGCTTCTGTCATCCCTCATTGACCGGTAAGTTTATGTGACATGGTTTTGTTGTTATTCCTTGTTTGATTCTTTCTATTTGCAACTTGGAAGGAAGTATTTTGAATACTAGGTGTCCTTGTGTCACAACCCTATTGCAGAACATCTTTCTTTGTCGTTGCTACACCCAAAATATTTTCCTTGTTCTTGAACGTCAATGTTCTATACATAACCCGCCTTTGTCGTAGCCATGGTGACATATAAAAAATAAAACTCCTCATTTTCCCTTTTCCTAAAAACTGTACGTTAGGAGCGTTTTTTTCATAATATTCTCCTCATTTTATTTGTTCTTGGAAACCATATGTTTCCTTAGTCTGTTTTCTTCCAAACGTCTTGTTCCGCTTTGAATGTCAATATTGGACAGAGAACCCAAATCTATCACAGTTACAATGAGATATAGAAACATAAAACCAGAATTTCTCCTCTTATTTTATGTTCCTGGGAAACCATACCCTTCCAATGACATATGTCAACTTCCACTTTCTGGATATCTTGCCATACCTATCCCAAAATAGCAATGCAAAGGGTTTTAGAAAATGAACTTGGATTTGTCACAGGGGGCAAGCATTTGCCAAGGTAAACTCCGTCCACCTGTTTCCTTTGTCCTATGATTTGTGTCTTGAAAAGAATCTTCTGCCTCTAATAGGATTCACGTCAGGAATAGGTTAAAAAATTATATACCTTGAATACTTGGTCTTTGGGCTCAGCAAATTTATAGTGTTATTTATTTGCATTGTTTGTTATGTTTGGTTCACTGTTCACTGCACTTATGTTTGCTTGTCATATGCTCTGGTGGCTAGGGAGGATTGAATTTGAAAAGAATAATGTTGAAGGATAGATAAAGGAATTGGTATGTTGTTCCACACTTGTAATTTTCTATTTGTCTTTTTCTTTTGTTCTTTTTTCGTTGTTATTTTATTTTCCTTTTTCTGTTTGCATATGAACTGAATATAGGTAAGAAACAACTTGAAAATCATGGTTTAAGAGATGAAACAATTAATATATGTTGATTCCTACGAAATAGATACAGATTCCATTTTCCATGAGAGCATCGACCAGGTATTGCATACCTATGGTCTTTTTAGATTCAATGCATTCTTGTAGATATTGTAGGGGATTTCCTTTTCGATGCATTTCAGGTTATATTGCATTTCCATTATTCCTCGACTGACCTGTGCAATGGATTGATAGATTATTTCTTGGAATGTTTAAAAAATGGCGACGTTGAGGCATTGTAGTCGTATGAATATGAATTGGCATTTGAATTTCTTTGGTAGTTACATGGAATACGTGATGTCAGTACGTATTTTTCAAAGATGCGGTTGTCTGCATCTGCAATTCTGCCTGCACGTGATAGGGGACTTTGGGGAGATACATTTTGTATACGGTGGTTGTCTAAGTGTCTCAATGTATCAATTGGAATCTGATCACTGACAAAACAAATAAGATATCTACTATTTAACAAAACTGCATCCAACAATCCATATTGCATCTTGTTCCATGATGCCAATCCTGTTGGTGGTCATTATGAAACACTAGTGTATAGAAAAGTATATGTGTGAAAACTTGGAGGACCTCATATTTACTTGTCCCTCATTTGAAAATACCTTGAATCACAATGGAAACGAATTATGCATCATGTACAGTGCCATGGCTTGCAGATAGCAACAATTGTTGCATCTAGTTGTGGAGATAGTCTATTCAATGCAATTTTCTATTTGGTAGCAACACATTTTGATGTGCATTCATTATGGATTTACATTGTACAATCCTTTTGCAATGAAATTATAGGTGGCAACCAAAAGGCTTTTAGTTGTTTGCATCAACACCTTTCTCCATATCTCCTAGAAAATATGCTGACAATTGGAAGTTGGCAAGAATACCTTGTAAACATGGCATTTCCATATGAAAAAGGAAATGTGGAGGGTGGCAGATTCTTTTTTCAATGGCTATATGTCATATTCAAAGTAAATATCCAAGTCTGGTCGACTCTGCCAGATGGAAATGTCCATTCCTGGTGTACTGATTCAAACTGCAATCGAACAAATGACATCATTTCATTGAAAACAGATACTCCACATATCCATTATCAACCTTTGATGGGAAGTACCACTGGTTCAGGGTCCATTGTACATGCCACCCAAACTGCATCAAATGTGCATACCCGTAGCATGCTATTTCATGAGAATGAAACCCGTCCCATTTGTGATGAGGCCATACAGGGCTTAAAAACAAAACATAGACTAACTTACCACAAACTGAAAAAGGTCATCCATGAAAGTCGTCCCAGTTGTGATCATGCCATAGAGGACTTGAACAAAAAACGTAGACTAACTTATCACAACTTGAAAAAGGTCATATGTGAGAGGAAACAATTCATTGATGGTATGGGAAATACTATTGGTTCATGGTCCAGTATCAATGCCAACCAAATCACATCGAATCTGCATAATCATCCTATGTTATTTAATCAGAATGAAAGTCATCCCAGTTGCCATGAGGTCATCTTTCCCTTGAACAAAAAACATAGACTAAATTATCACAACTTAAAAAAGGTCATACATGAGAGAAAAAAAAAACATTATTACGCTTTCATCTAGAAAAAAATAACATATCACAAGCTAAAGAAAATTGTTCATGCACAAAAAAAGAGAAACATGTACGGTCACATATCCCACGATGGTGATGGCACTGTCCGAGAGGAAAAAATCACATTTCCTAGGCTAGAACCAACAACATGCACTACTACCAATGAAAACCAACAAACACTTTCTAGGCATACTTCTCTATGGAAGAAAGATGCAAGGAAAACCTATGTGAAACAAATCAAAGAAATTCCTTCAATTGCATGTGCAATTTGCAATCAATTAAATTTCACAAAAAACACTAAGTCTTTCATGCCCAATTTGGAAGCAAAATATGTCTTCTTAATAGAAAATAATAAAACATTTTCCAGCGGAAAAATTTTTCTTCCATGCAAATGATCACTTGAAAATGGAAAACTGCCATAGTTTGCAACGCCTGACGAAATAAGATGTAATACACCACTACTAGATGTAACTGCACTTACATAGATTGAAGAGAGACTTGTGTCTCTGCGAATTGTATTTTCACAAATCAGACCCTAGGGCTATAAACGACCCCAAATGGGCTTAACAGGATCAATTATTAATGTGTCTGTCCAACTAGATGTTGTGCAAAAATCCTTACCACAATTCATTAACGATACATTAACAATTGTTGTGTCTCTCAAAAGACGCTTGCAATACAAGAATGCATATCAGACAGGTAAAGTGCATGTGCATGTTGTCATGAAAGCATTAAAAGAATTGTGTTCCAGGGCCCTGTACAAAGCACAGAACATTTGTATAAATGAGAATTGGAACAATGTTCTCAGAGAAGGGGATGACAGCTCTGCACAAACTCTCTAAACTACAAGCGAATTTGATACAAGCAATGAATCAGAGACTAAAACACCTACTGAGACATTGGTGCATGGATTCACTGATTCACGGCGCATTCATGACTTGCAAGACAAGATTGTCGAAATTGCACCTGCTGAGTGGTAACATCCACTTGGAATATTCAAGGACAAATTTTCAGAGGAAATTAACTTCCCAACACTGTTCTATGGAGATCCACGTCCGAGTGACATTATGGAACGATTTAGTTATCATAAAATAGTTCGATGGGAGATGCTACATTCAAGCAGTGACTTCTCCTATCACATAACAAATTTGTTTTTCAAAATAATGTGCATAATAATAGAGCAAGTTCTCTATTGCATGTGGGTGTGAATAAGAAAAGGTCAGCTGCAAGCAAGAAAGTTGTTGGCCAAAGATGTCAAGAACAAAGTAAACCTAGAAAAAATCCTGAAATTTGATATTGGATACATAGATTTCAAAAACATTCACAGCTCTCCTGAATATTTGCAACAAAAAAAGAAAACTATTTTTGCAATGATCCGACAATTGGGACCGCCAACTTTTTTCATCACATTTACATGTGAAGAGCATCGGTGGGATCCATTGGTGGTTGCGATGTCTCACTTGCATAAGAGTAGGAAACGTAAAAAACAAACGGAAACACTGGAAAATGATAGCATTGACTACCTCATAATAAAATACCCAGTGACATGTACTCGCTATTATAGACATACAATAAATGCTTTGAGACAATTGATATCCCATGATGAAACATTTTTCAGAAAAATATTGGACTACTTTTTTGTGACTGAATTCCAGAATTGGGGGAGTGAACATGACCACACACTACTGTGGATAGAGGGTGCACCAGTCTATGGAGCTGACAATAACTAACAAATTGAATAGTTTGTGGACAAATACATAAGATGCAACACAGATCATTTGGATCCAGAACTTGCCAAAGTTCATCATACAAAAAGTTGTAAAAAATGAAAAAAACTTGCATTGCAGATACAACTTCCCCATGTCGCCGATGAGAACAACAAGAATCATAGAGCCACTTAGTTTATAAGACAATGTTGTCATTGAGAAATCGGTATCTTTGTTCGCATTTCTAGAAGAATGAGACTTTGATGAGTTAATGAGCTTTGATGACTTCTTGACAGAGCTAAAATTAACAGAATATGAGTACATCCAAACCATACAATGTACGCTTAAACAACCAATAGTTTTCCTTGATCGAAAACTTTCCCATATCTGGAACAACAATTTCTCCAAGGAAATTCCAGTTATGTGGAATGAAAATACAGATGCGCAGTATGTCCTCAATGCATATGTTGCAGCATCATACTGTACCTCGTATATGACAAAGGTTGACAAATCCATGATAAGTGCATTTAGAGGAATACAGAAAGAACATGAAAGAAGTCATATTGATGCTATAGAAATGATACGCATGCTTGGTAATAAATTACTTAATCTTCAACAAATGTTTGCTCAACAAGCAATCCACATTTCACTTTCCCTGCCCCTCAATAGTAGTTCAAGAAAATGTGTCTTCATAAACATATCTCCACTTGAGAAATGCACATTTATGCTTAAACCACCATCTTTGCTACAACAAGAGCCTGACAATTCAAAGGATGTGCTCTATCGTTCTATTATTGATTATTACCTCCAACATCCATATCCTATTAATCATATTTTCTTAGAAAAATTCGTATCACATTACAAAAAAAATGGTGCACCAATATCAAAAAGAAAAAAATCTTTGTGATACGGTTTGTCAAATACAACAAGCATACTGACTATGAAAACTATTGTAGAGAAAAAATACTTTTATATGTTCTGTTCAATGAAAACGAAAGCACATTGAAACATAACTTCCCTACATGGGAAGTTGTGTATGTTGCCTCTGAGACTATAGTGCAAAGCAATGAATCCAAATTTACTTACAATGTTAATCCAACATGGGGTGATCTAGAAAATGCAGTTAATGAACTAGAAAACCCTAACAATCTTGATGAGACATTCACAAACTGAAAAACAACTAGAACTCGTTGCGAGTCCTATGACTTACAAGCATATTTGCCTCGTCCTTGAGCATGCAGCATTGAAAAATGTATCAAT
>ML863868.1:22870-33650 GCA_009831015.1 Picea engelmannii | reverse complement strand
TTTTTTTTTTTTTAAGTTTCCTTGATTTCTTTTTCATTTTTACCATCCATCAATGCTTCCATGCCTTATATATGTTGTGTGTTTTTCCATGTACCCTTGACCCTTTGTCCCATGCTTATGAATTTATA
This sequence comes from Picea engelmannii, assembly GCA_009831015.1. Lineage (NCBI taxonomy): Eukaryota > Viridiplantae > Streptophyta > Pinopsida > Pinales > Pinaceae > Picea > Picea engelmannii. The sequence goes on along the minus strand of ML863868.1, from coordinate 33,522 downwards.
TATTACTTTGCAATATTCTTCCACAATGGATTTTAATTCAATTTAGGATTTTACAAAATCCCTATAGATTTATTTTATGATTTCTACAATGACTATGTGTTCGTGATGGAGATACGAGCATGTAATTTTATTGTTACCACTTCACATACACACACACACACAATTTCATTTATATAATTTTCCCTTATATCATTGGTGCAACTGAAATTGTTTTCATGCACAAATGGTTGATGTGTGTACACAAAAAATCACACACTATTTGTATACTCCATATCAACACACCAGTCATTGGTGTGTCTAGTCAATATAAACACATTGGAAAAGCATGAAACATGTATCTTGACATTACAATGTGCTGACATAAACTTATCACATCACCAATGGTGGTCCTAGACATCATTTGGTGCACCAATTCATGTAATAAAATGAACTACATTGAAATATTTTGCAGTGAATTTGAGTTTATTGCATGCACTAGTGCATATTGTAATGTACTTAATATCTAGCATAAACAACAAAACATAACCCTTGTATTGATAATTCCAAAAGATAGAGAAATGTTCATGGACCTCTTTGGGGGGGAAACATATCCGAATTAGATCTTGGAAAATGTTTGTAAATGTTGTAAATAAACATATATATATTTGTGTTTCATATTATTTTGTCTTCTGGCAAAATGGGAAGGCAAAAGGAATAGTTGTGATAGCTGGCCTTCCAAGAGAAGCCTATTAAAAATAATGAGAGTTGCAACGAAGGGGGAAATGAGGGGATATGCAAGGAGAAATAGGGAAGGGAAGTAGCAGAAATTAAAGCTCGAAGAGGGAAAATTGCTTGAGGTTGAGTGGATGAAGGAGTTAATGTGCCTGTCCACTCTAAGTGAAGGTGTATCTAAGCCATGGCATCTATAATTTTGTTCTTCACTGTGAGTAACAATATGCAGAGTCTATGTAAATCTCACCCCTTTGTAATTTTCTCCTGAGAATAATAAAATAATCCCATTTAAATGTTAATAAATGTGAGTTAATGCTTTTTGTTCTCTGGGTACTTTTGTTATGAGTTGCATTGCTCTATGCATATGTTGTTGAGGTAAATTTCCATCCTATAGAACCCACACATATAATTTGTTATTGTTGGGAGTTTTTATTTTACCCACTAGATGTATGTAGCATTATTTTTCTGCCTGGGCGAATTTAAACTTACATGGGTGAATTTTAACTTACCAGGCTAAATATTTAGAGTCCTCAACGTTTTTTACTTGTTGTGGGATATAGAAATCTACCCAGGGAATTTTTATTGATTGTGGGGTTCCAAGATCTCCCACCAAACATTTTAAAATTGTGGTGGAGTTTTAAATTCTCCCCGGTAAGGGTATTGGTTGTTGGAGAGAAAATTATCCCTCTAGATAGTCATTTGGACTATTTTCTCGACTTGTTCCACCTGGTTACTCCGCCCCCACATTTTGTTTTTCATTTTCCTCATTTGTATTCAGCTGACAACGATGTTTATTTGAACAGGATTTCCATTGGGTTGATTTGCCTCCTTTTGCTGACCAGACAGTGATCGACCAGACTAGCAAAGAAATCGACTGACCCCTCATTACTCAACTCAACTTTCAGGTGCTTGAATTCCCTTTCACTCACTTGACTTGACTTGCCTCTTCCGACCTGACTTGCAAATAGTCGACTCACCTCTCATCCAATCGACTTTGACTTTATCTTTGACATGACTTCCCTTAATTTTTTCGACGAGTTTATTATTTGGTCAACTCGACTGATTGACATATTGAAAGGATTACATCCATTCGAAGAGGATCAAGATAGAAAGAATAATTTTCTTCTGCAAAAGAATATGTGTTGGTGAGACAGATAAGTCATATTCCCACTATTTACGGATTAGATGGTATCAGAGAAGGTTCTGAAGATTTGGAAAACACCTTTATGGTAAATACCTGTAGCAAGTGCCAAAATAATGGAAAAACATTGGTTCTAGGACTACAGAGAAGCATAGCACCTTCAATGGCGGGGCATCATCGTGAAGAAGATGACATGGAATACCTAGAGTTTAGATTGGCTCGGCTGGAGCAAAGCATTGCTACATTGATAGAGTTGGTGACACAACTGCTAGTAATGAAGGTTAAGGAAGCACACTCAGTAGAGATTGAGGATGAAGGACACATGGCTGACCCGAAAGGTTCCAAAGATGAGATGCTTGGAAGCTTAGGTAATGAAAACAACTTGTATTCATATTCTAATGTTCCTTTCAAATTTGAAGTGAAGGTAGAAATACCCATGTTTAATGGAAAAACTAATGTTGAATCCTTGGATAGTTGGTTGAAACAATTGGAAGTTTACTTTGGGCTTTATCAAGTCTAAGAAACACAACATAGTTCCATTTCCTATTTGAATATGACTGAACATGCTTTGTTGTGGTGGGATATTTATGTGGATGCATTGAGGATAGGAAATAATTTCATGATGATGAAATGGGAGGACTTCAAGGAATTAATCAAGCCACAATTATATCCCATAAGCTAAAAGGAGTAAAAAATCATGAAGTGGTAGTACCTTCGATAAGAACAGGGACAAGGAGTGCAAGAATACATTTCTAAGTTCAGGAGACAAAACATTAGGTTGGGTATCTCTTTGGAAGATCCATGGGTGGTGATTAAGTACGTTGGAGAAATTTTCAACCATATCCAAAGACAGTTGCAACTTCATGGTGTGGAAAGCATAGATGAGGAAAGAAAGAAGGATCTCTACATTGAGTTGGACTCCAGGAAAAGAAAACAACACATGGGCCAAGAAGAAACCAACAAGAAAATATTCAAGAAGATAGAAACCGCATCCAACAAAAGGAGGGATCCTAATAGGAATTGCAAACATTGCAATGTGGATGGGTGCATGGAAGAGAAGTGTTGGACACTTCATCCAGAATTGCATCCAAAGTGGCTAAATTCCAAGGGGAAAGCAAAGGCATCTATCGATACAAAAGAAGAGAAAATATAAATCACCTATGATCTAGATGAATTCATAGTTTACACCACATTGTAGTAGCCAAGGGAAAGTTGAGATAAACATGTGCTATTCTGAATCAAAGTTCAAGTGAAGAACCAGAAGGTGAATGCCTTATTTGATAGTGGTTCTCAATGTAATCTGGTTTCCTAAACATTAGTTGATGAGCTTGTTCTAGAAACATATGATATATTAAAACCAAGTTCACTAATATGTTTGCAAAGGAAAATTGTTATGAGAATCACTCGAAGATGTAAAATCAAGTTTTCCATTAGTGCCAGCTATGTTGATGAGTTAGAATGTGAAGTTTCACCATTGGATTCTTGTGAATTAATTTTGGGTAGCCCCTACTTATGGGATAGGTATTCTATTGATCCAGGTGGATATCGGTGGCCACCCACCTTTTCCAACTCGCTCAAAACAGTTTTATGGCAATTTTGGCAATTTACTATTTTTAGCACTTTTAACTTCTAGGGCCATTTTGAGGGCCTAAATGAATGTTTTTAAATATCGAGCTTCTCAATCATATTTAAATGCATAATTGATCCCCAAAAATGAATCTATTCAACTATACCTTTCCAACGGGCTATCGTGCACCTAAAACAAAGATCATATGCAAAATTTACGACCCCGAGAAGTTGATGTATTGACTTACCCAAACGGGGCCCACATGAATTTTGGCGCTTCATCTCCTAGAGTTAGGTTTTTGGATGTCTATGGTTTTTCACATTCCTATTTATTGTAAAAATTCCTTCATAGCCTCATTGTAATCATATTCTTGTGAATGAGTGTAGCCATCACATCTCTTCTCAGAGATAAGCCACCACCATCCCAACAAGCTTGTTTTCCGCTGCATTTTACAGTTTTAGCTTATTTCGTTATTGAATAGAAAACCAATTTTCTTGTACCTCTGTTATTCTATGTTAAGAATATTTTAATAATTTTTATTCATTTTGTTCTAATCATTAAATCCAGATTAGTGGTATCAGAGTAGTCTGCTCTTTGTCGTCTTAATGCATGTCCCCAACGAGGTCAGGGTACAAAGAATTGGGTCTCGAGCTTGCTTCTCTTGAGGAAAAAATATCTCACACGCCCAAGCGACCTCTCATGGAAGGAGAAAAGAAATATGATGGGACAAGATATCCTTTCAAAATATTTCTATATGAATCCCTCACGCAACAGAGGAATGAGATGATGGATAGTTTCGCGTAAATTCTTCGGTGGCTACCAGCAGGCGACGCATCTTCCTCGAGCAAAGGCGTCGCCCCCTTCAATGTACAAATAAACTTATATATTCCTATATTTGAAGTTAATATAGATGCATATGTTGTAGACAATGGGTTGAATCTACTAGAAGGGTATTTTTTGTCCATAACTTTTCGAATAGAGAAAAGATTACTTTTGCACTCCTCAAAGCCATCCCCCATGTCAAAGATTAGCGGGAAACTTTCTGTGATCAAAAGGAAACATAGGAACCTGAATTATTTACAGTCGTAGCCACCTGGGAATTCTTTAGGGATTCCATTAAGGAACAATACTACCCTGTCGGAAGTTATGATGACTTGTATACCAAATGGACCACACTGCGGCAAGAAAGAGACCAAGCAATGCCAGAGTTCAAAAATATCTTCCATACATTGTGCACCAAGGTAGGTATCAAATATTCAAAGAGACATCTGGTGCTCAAGTATCACAGTGCTTTGCATAGATATATCTAGACCAAAATGGAATTTCTGGACATCTTTTCCTTGGGTGTGGCCTACCGATATGTCATTAAAATCGAGCAGAATCTCAAACAAAAGACACGGCAATTTGGGCCTAGGAACCCCTCACAGAAAAATACAAGAAGGGGTGACCGCAAACCATAGAAAAAAGGACAGAGAAAATATGTACAATATCAAGACAACCAGTCCAAGCCGCAAGAAAATAAGGACACCAGAAAGAAAAATAAAGATACTAGGAAGTGGTGCGACTTCCATAAGAGCCCTTCACATAACATTGTTGATTGTCACTCAAAGCAGTCGCTGGTGGCCGAAGTGAAATCCTCTGAATTAGATGTGGGTTCTTACTCTGAGTCAAAACCAGAAAGGGGAAGACAGATCATTGATGCGGAACCCAGTGCCATCGTTGCTACCACCAAGCTCTAGCCTGGTGAACCAGATGAGCCAGAAGAAGGCAAGCACCTCTTCCATTCACAGGTGTGGGTAAAAGGCACCCTGCTACAGTTCATAGTTGATAGCGGTAGCCAGAAGAACCTCATATCAACAGATTTCATTAAGCGGCTTGCCCAGCCGACAACACTACACCCACAACCCTACACCATTGGATGGCTCTGCCAAGGAATCAATCTCCGCGTTAGCCAACAGTGTTGATTTTCGTACGTCATCAAGCCCTTCAAAGATGAGGTATTGTGTGATGTTGCTCCTCTTGAAGTTTGTAATGTTCTTTTAGGCCAACCTTATTTATGGAAATTCCATGATGTCTATGAGTATAGGGCTTGTAGTGTTATTATTACTTTGAACAGGAAATTGTGCAGGATACCCGAGGCAGACCCTCCTAGTCTTATTTCCTTGATCTCTGCCAAGCAATACAAGAAGTTCATCTCTCAGACCGGGAAATTTATCTTCTTTGTGATTCACTCTTAGAGTGAGTGAAATATCACAGCCACATCCAGGGTCTCTGCGGCCGATCTCTCCACACAACATAAGCATGTGGATAAGGTTGTGGAAGAATACACATATATCTTCTCCTCTTCTATCGGGGTACCTTTGTACTGCCAGGTCAAGCATCCTGTCGATCTAACCCCAAGTGCATTGCTGCCCAATGGGCCAGTCTATTGCCTCTCTTTGTTATAAAATGAGGAGATCAAGAGGTAGATCCAAGAACTTCTCCACAAGGGGCACATACATCCCATCTCATTGCCTTGTGGGAGCCCAATCATGTTGGTGTAGAAGAAAGATGAGACCTGGCGACTCTGCATTGATTACTGGGCCCTGAATAAAATCGAAGTCTGAAATCGATACCCAATTCCTTGAATCAACGACCTCCTTGATCAACTCACAGGGTCCAAATAATTCATTAATATTGATCTGAAGTCTGGATACTACCGGGTCCCAATAGAACAGACAAATGTATGGAAGAATGCTTTCAACTCAGAAGAAGGTATTTTTGAATGGTTGGTCATGCCCTTTGGTTTGACAAATGCTCTAGCAACTTTTATGAGGATGATGGAATATATCCTACAAACTTTCACCAATACTTTTGTAGTGGTGTATCTGGATGACATCCTCATCTACGACAAGACTTGGGCGGAACACTTGCAACATATTCAACATGTTTCTCACACCCTGCAGCAGCACAAACTATATGAAAACTTGGAAAAATTCTCCTTCGGCATGGACATGGTCCATTACTTAGGCTACATCATTGATTGACATGGTGTGCATGTGGATCCAGCCAAGATATAGGTCATCTGTGACTAGCCATCCCCAACCACACTCATTGAACTTTAGAGCTTCTTGGGCCTCGCCGATTTCTATCCTAGGTTTGTGTTGGGATTCTCTCATATCGCATGGGTCCTCAACCAAGTAACTAGGGGTGGCGGTAAGGTATAATATTTGTGGGGTTTGTCCCAAAAACAAGCCTTTGATGACTTGAAGAATCATTTTTTTTCATCCCCAGTACTTTCATTACCAGACCTGTAACATCCCTTTGAGAATGAGACAAATGCTTTAGACTATGTTGTGGGCATCGTTCTAACTCAACACGACCATCCCGTGAAATATCATAGTGAGACACTATCATATGTTGTCCATAAGTTCCCTACTTACGACAAAGAAATGTACTCCATTTTGCAAGCCTACCACCAGTAGAGACATTACATTCTTGGGAAGGAGAAAATCATCCACACTAATCATAAGCCACTACAGTTCATACAGACCCAAGGAAAATTGTAGAATGACCTCCATCAGAAGTGGTCCACATACTTATAGAAGTTCCACCTCAACATCAAGTATAGAACAGGAAGCACCAACCGAGTTGTTGATTTCCTCAACTGACCTCCAGTTGTGACACCAACCACAGTGCTAGACTCTTGCAGCCATGAGACCTCCAGATGGCCCCACCTCTATGAGACAGACCCTGACTTCTCCACCACCAACCAAATTTTGGGCACGAACTCATTGGTTGTTAATTTCCATATTCAAGATGGGTTGTTGTGTCGTTTGGGCCATCTTTGCATTCCATCAAGCGAGCACGAGAAGATGATTTGGGAAGCTCACTACAGTCGGGTGGCAAGACACTTTGGCATCGAAAAGACAATGACAATGCTACAGAAAAATTTCTACTGGTTGAAACTTCGACATGATGTCGACAAGTATATCAGGTCCTACACCACCTGCGCTATTTCCAAACCAACCACTAAGAAACAGGCCATGTACACCCCTCTTCCTACTCCTAACAAGCTGTGGGAATCCATATCAATGGCCTACATGCCGGGCCTCCTGTACACCAAGAAGGAAAATGACTGTGTTTTGTGGTTTTTGATTTCTTTTCCAAGATGGCGATTCTAGCCACCTGCAAGAAGAACATCATAGCAAAATTCACTGCTAAGATCTTCGTTGAACGAGTATGGGTACATTTTGGGATCCCACAAACCATTATCTCAGACCGTGAAAGTTGGTTCCTCAGCACATTCTAGTCGAGCCTCTGGTCACTACTGGATACCTAGCTCACAAAATTCAATGCCTTCCACCCCCAGAAATATGGCCAAACTGAGGTCGTCAATCAGATGATCATACATATCATGTGCATGTACAATTCAAAAAACCCTCCCACATGGGATGAGAGTCTTCCCTATGTCCCACATAGCTACAATCGAGCCTTGCATAGCTCAAATGGCCACAACCCCTTTTAGGTGGGGTTGGGATTCCAACCATTGGGCCCAATGGATGTTTCACTACCCCTGGTGACCACCTCGACCAACTCGTCCCCTGATCCACTAGAAGTTGACAAAGCCACCTGGTACATTGAGTGGATCCAACACATCTGCCAACAGGTTCAGGGTATTCTATAGAAATCTAATGCCAAGTATAAGCAGTGCCATGATCAACATCGGGTGCCACATAAGTTTTAGGTGGGAGATAAAATTTGGTTGCACTTGCAGAAAGAACGCCTTATAGGGCCCCATCAGAAGCTTCACCCACTCTGTTATGGGTCGTACAACATCACCAAGTCTATGGGTGAAAATTATTTTGAGCTCAACATTCCCTCTTTCCTTGGCCTACACCCAGTATTCAACGTGGCTCTCCTTCAACCATATTTCCCACCATTATTGGACACCTCAGAGATAGCAGAGCAATTTACGCCAATAGAGCTCAACCCTGAATGCATGCAACATGAATCCAGTGATCATATTTTGGACACATATATCAAGGGCACTCGACAACAAAGGATCCATCTTTATCAGGTTGTCAAAGCAGGGCAGCTCCTGCACCAAGGAAAGTGGCTCACCCGGGTGTTATTGGATAAATCGATGAATGCAGATGTAAACTGATCTCCCTAAATCCACCTAGATCTAGAACAAAATGAGACAGGACATGGTGCTTTCCCTAAGTTTAATCATTGAATTTTCTATCAAAGAAGAGATGAGTGACATACCTTTGAATATCGCTTCCCTATGTCTTTGTTGTCCCTACTTCCCTCCGATGCTCTTATGTTATTGATCCTACAATGGAACACAAACCAACCAAAGAGAAAGCAACAATAGTATGTTCAATGAAAAACTATACATGTGATCAAGGAGTCATGTAATAAAATGAGAATGATTTTATGGGAAAGAAACATGCCATCGTATTATATTAAGTAAAAGTGGAAGATACAATTGAACTGCCTTGATGTTGCAAGGTTCCCTTTTAGTGGCCCTTTTCTCCAACACACACACTTGCTTCAAACTTGCATGAAAATGACCCATAATAGCTTGATGAAACAATGATGATCTCAAGCATCAATTGGGATAGAGTTCCTCACACAATCTTCAACATATTCCTTACTTGATCTTGCTTGTTTTTTTCTTAACCTTTTCCATTAGAAATCCATCATTATATAGGAGAAGGAGATATGGTTAAAGATATTAGGATGATCCCACCAAATCATAGAATCCAGTAGGATCCCAACCATACAGATTCCACCTCATATTCTAGAATATTCTCTTATAGAATCTTCGTGAACTTCATCCCTTTTCTCAGTCTTAAAACACTGTCGCACCCTGTCTATAGAGCAACCTGCGGAAATTCCACAAGCTAGGTGTTATCACTAAAATTTCGTCCGCACATGGTTACGAGAACTCAGCATTGTCAAACAGTAATGAAGTCATTCATGGCCCTGAATTAATATCACAGCATTCAAAAAAGGTCAAAAACTATACAAAGTAGTGAAAAAATTGAAGAGTGCTTTACAGAAGTTGGGCGCATGTGCACATGCGTGGAACAGGAACGTAGAAAGCGCGCATAAGCACACGATGCACGCCTATTAGCGCAAAAAGCCGCGCACTTGCTAAACAGTGCATTTATGAATATGGTCAGCCTCCCAACCACTTATGGTTCAGCTCCCAAGCTGATTTGACCTCCAAATCCATGCTAGATCCAAATGGTGGGCTTGTCAAATACCTAAAAATGCCCTAAATGTCCTCTTTTCACACTACAAGGAAGTTAAACAAAATCCCAAAGCAATGCTATAAAAAGCCATTAATGCACCTCATTTTCTCAAGAAATTCAAAGTAATGTCATGATGCCTAGATTGTTTTAAGGACTCCATCCTTGACAAGAACACATTGGCACCATTTCATTGAGCAATCCATATCACCATTGAGTGGATTTGCAAAGAGTTATTGCACCACCATTTTCATTTCTTTGTTGTAAGAAGAGCTACTAGTGAGGGTCCAAGAGCCTTCCCTTGGAGGAAGAAGGGACTCATAGTCCCCTTTCTTCTTGGTGCTTTGTTTTCATCAATAGATCAAGCCTCAAACATTGGTGACATGGGTCTTTTTGTTCTTGTTATCTCTATGTCCCTATGCTTATGATTTTAGTTTTTATTAGTTTAATTATTAGTTATAGTTTTGTTTTTTCTTTCTCTAACTCTTTTCTCTACAGTTGTCCTGCTCAGCAGACCCAACTGAGCTTGCAAGCACCTCTTATTTTCTCACCAAGGTGACGAAAGAGGCACAACACTAGGTTAAGGACAACCTATAGAAATCAGACATTTCCACACTGTATATTACTCTTAGCCTGCGACATCCTTCTAAAAACAAGTTTTGTAGAGGGAGAAACCAGTTACTTTTCTCATGCAAAAGCTCCTTTTGAGAGACTAAACACATGCTTGTAAAAACATCACCAGGGTGACCAAAATAATTTGTAATAGAATGCCCCCCAAAGTATGATGTTGGAACTCGTGACAGCTGAAATACTTTGTAAAATGCGTGTGTGTGTCATGAACAAGGAGCGCACCAATCAGGAACCTGCAAACAAACAAGCATCTGCACAATATTATACCATTTATGAGGTAGGAATTCCCATGCTCAAACTACAAGTGATTTAAATCATGAATGTCAGTCATGGCCACTAATCATACACTGTGGATTCATGC
>ML863867.1:9958-22333 GCA_009831015.1 Picea engelmannii | reverse complement strand
CCAGATTTAATTAAAGGTGGATTTACCCACCCAGAGTGAGAGGTCGGCCCTGCCAGATGGTGACTCTTCACACATGCCAGATTGATATAAATAAGAGGCTAGCGCCTCACTTCTATCACACACTTCACTTGCTCATTCTCTTACGAGGCAAGTTGATATTTCAAGTTGGTGAGAGGAGAAGAAGGGTGGCGCATCTCTTGGAGGAGGATTTTCTGTATTGGTTGAGTTATCTCTTGAACTTTGTATAAGCTATTTATGATAAGGAAGTTTTTGCTGGGTTTTCTTCCCCTAGAGGGTTTCCCAGGATAAATGTTGTGTCTATTGTGGATGTGTATTTCTCAGTGATCTTGTGCTTATTATGCTCTTATCTTTATGAAATGCAAAGAACTATAATATTAGCATAAAACATTAATAGAATGAAATAAACTCAAGAATATGGTAGTCAAATTGTTTAAGGGTGAGCAATTTAGAGCCTCCAACCAGGTGCAATTAGTTAATTCAAACTACGAGAGACCAAGGGATGAGGATATAATACATCAGCTCCCAGAGAATTTAGAATTGGTCAAGCAAGCTCTAGACTCAACCAAGGAAGTAGCAGATGAAGCCACCAACAAACATGCATTTTGTTAAGCTTTAATGTATTTCAAAGTTCTTAGGGTTTTAGGTATGTTCTATAGGATATATACTACCAGTCTTTTTTGGACCGTCGTGCATCTGAAACTTCTTGTGTTGTACAACTTTATGCTAGTAGTTAATGTCTTTTTAAACTTGGTTGGTACTTTCTTGAGACATTTTATGATGCACTCTCACTACAAGATTTGCTGCAACTTTTTCTTAATAAAAAATCTTCTAGTTACAGTTAAAAAAAGAAGAAATCCATGTCAAATCTTAATCGAATCTACACATTAAGTTTGTAGCATGATGTAAAATAGTTGAATGCCAAGGGTATTTATGAATTTTACAATTGTTATAGTTACGTTGTGGGTGCCCTCTCTGGTGGTGTAATCACCATAGCTAACATTAGGCAAGGAAAATTGAAGGACCATACCGACATGAAACAGTAATTGAAACCACTTCATTTATGGCCCTTTTATCCTCTCAATTATTAATTTATTTTCACGTGCATAGCATATATTGTTGCAACTTTTAGAACCAATGATATTGGCCAACTCATACACTCACACATGTGTGTAAGAAGCTTTGCGATGAGTCACTCGAGTCAGGTGCCCATGTTAGTAGGGGATAATGTTTTTCTTGGAATGTGAGCATGCATGGATTGGTGCTACAACTCTTTATTATTGTTATTATTATTATTTTCATTATCATTGTTGTTGTTTGACTCCATTAATGTGCCAACCGACACATACTTTATTATTATTATTATTGTCATCATTTCTTGACTTCATTAACATACTAATGGACACTAATGTGTCGATGCTCCATGTTAATCATTTTGATTTTCAAGTTTTTTGGCCGACTAAGGTTGTTGGTCAATAATGAAAGGATGTGTTTGAACTTTTAACCCCTAGGAATAGGAGTTGCACCTTCCCTGGACATTAGGAATCGATTAATTACATCTAGTACTAGCAATTGTCCTAGCTGGTGTAAAGTGATGAAGTTTGAATGGAGTGCTAAAATGTAATTTGTATTGTTTATGTCAAAATGTACTTTGTGTTAGAATGTAATTTGTAGTGCCTTGGGTATTGTGATCTATTTACTGAGAATAACAATTTACCATCATGCCATTAAACAAATATTCTTGAGTTTAGTTTTATCTATGTTTTTCTTTGACCTTTGACATCGACAAAGTTTGTCCTAATTTATTTTAATAGTGCACCCTTTCACTTCTATACAATTGTTGACAATGCTTCGGCTTAAAGTGATTCTCTACTTTGCTACGAGAAATATCGAAGCAATTTTCTACCCCAATACTAGATCATAGACAACATTTTTGGATTAAACTCCTCGAGTATCTCTAAATGCTCAGAATTGGAATTGCATGGGATCATACCAAGTATGGTAGATAAATGGGACAAATAATTTACCTTTAGAAATAATAGCAGGGCTCAAAATTGGTCTTCTTGCTTAGGACTCCACCAAATGACATTCAATAGTGCACACATTCCTTCATGAACTCATGAAACAAATCCTTCAGTTGTGCATAACATAGGTTTTTTAGCAATGCTTTTCACTCATGTAAGGCTATATATTTTCATTGTTGCACACCCATTAATGAGGATTGGTAGAGCATTACATATATCGAGTGTTTTACTTCCAATTATAAGTTACCAAATTGTAGATAACTTTACACCTATTTGGTTAGAATTATTATTGTCCATTTAAAATATTAGGTTAGAATATTTATAGTCCATTTAAAATGTTGAGATTAGTATTGCATATTTGTTATGCTATATAATTTCTAATGCTATAAATTTTATTTGAAAAGAAAACAAGAAAGATTATCCTCTCCGCCTTGTGTTTTCTCCTTTCCAACCTAATAATTGCATACTTGTTGGAGACTAGCTTAAAAAATACTTGAACAATGTATCATAGATACAAAAAAATATCACAAGTATTAGTGATCCAGGAGGATTTTGCCCAACTAATATAGTTAGAAAATGCCACATAATGGGTTGGTTTGGTCTTTGGAAGCTTCCATCCCAACCAAGCAAACAAGATGTGGCTTCACATGTCACTCATATGCCTCAATGATCCAAGATTTCCTCTATGCACATTGTGGCACCAGAAATAAATTTTAGCTTTGGAAATGATATAAGGGAGATTACAAGCATCGAGACGATAGAATCCTACAGGATGCTTTCTGTCCCTTTGGGGAATTTTCGGAGTCAAAGATTATAAGTGACTGGAGAACTGACAGATCCCACGGATTTGGCCTTGTGACCTTCGACTACAAGCAATAAATGAGGGATGCCATCAATGTAATGAATGGAAAGGTTCTAAATGGCAGAAACATCATTGTTAAGCTGGCCCAATCCAGGGGTAACAAAGGCAGTGGCTCTGATGGCACTTGGAGGAGATAAGCATGGTGTTTAGGGCTTGATTTGCTTTGGTTCTTATATTTTATGTGGATCTGATAGTTTTTTTGTTGGTGAGGGATTGTGCTTATTATAATTGTTGGTGGGGATCATGATAAACTTGTAGTGTAGCAACAAATCCTGTGAACAAGTAGGCCACAAGATTTGAGGATCTTAGTAGAGAACAATGGTGATTGAAAGTTGTATAAGAAGGAGGAAAGTGCTCAACAAAGCATTGTCTTCAAGAAATTACAAATCATGCAACACTCAATGTGAAGCCAACATTTGATGTAAAATTATACTTCACATCTCTTTGAATGGGTCGGTTCATCATTTGAAGTGGACATAGAGACATAGCCCATATGGGTGAACTTCATTATAAATTTGTTGAGTATTTCATGTGTTATTTCAGTTCTTTCTTTTAAATTTTAATCCTCGAATGTTGGTTTTTAATTCATTCAACTATCTTTTTAATGCAATTGCAGAAAATTGAGAAGTTGGTTATAAGAATCTGAATTAGCAAGTTTTTTTAAAATGAAGCCTTTAACACTAAATTATGGATCAAGTTTGGTGTCAAAGTTGTGTCAAAGTTGTTGATTAGAGATACACTGATTTGGATTTGCACAAGTGTTGGTGTTGAATGCTAACTAGGTCTAATCTCAAGCAAGGAGAAGGTTCGCTTGAAGAGTACAATCCCAAGATTGGTTTGAGACGTGCATTCTAAAGGCAAGAAATGGAATATCCAAAGGAAGAAAACCCCTTTGAATTTGAAGTGATGTTTTGAAAAGATTTTTTGGAGATGAAGACCACGGTGGAAGAATTATATGAGGTGTAAAAGAATAACGAAGAAGGCTTGAGTCAAGGTAAAGGATAAGGTGGTGTTGACCCTCCAAAGACTCCTCCATCTCCATCCTCTCCTTCAAGTTCAAGTTCCTCTTCAATTCCACTAAAAAAAACAACAACCAAAGAAATCCGATTCTAATTTGCCTACGTTGAAATTAGACATAAAAATTGATCCGCCAAATTATAAAGGAGAGATTCATGCAGAGAAATTGGATCATTAGATCAAGCAAATTGAAGTATATTGCAAGGTTCAAAAATTTGTGGACAAAGAAGCAAAAGTCCAATTAGCTACTCTCCCACTGAGAGGCACAACATTGATCTGGTGGGAGAGTAAGAATCAAGATCTTCTCAAGAAAGGTAAAACAATATCTTCATTGTATGAATTCATCGTTGCATTAAAGAAGCAATTTTATCCTTTAGGGTATATGCAACAAGCAATGATGGATTGCCAAAATCTAAGGGAAAATAGAGGATAGAATGTGCAAGACTATAATCAAGAGTTTAGAAAGAGATCATTGTCATTGGGTATTCCTCTTTATATGAAAGAAACTCTTTTGAAGTATATTGGTGGGTTGAATAATTATTTGAGACATACTATTATTATGTTTAATCCAACTAATCTTGATGATGTTTGTGTCCAAGCTACTCATATTGAGTCAAGGGGGAAGAATGTCAAGGACAACTTCTGAAAGAAATCAGTTCGACCAGTTGAAGTCAAGCGCAAAGGAAAGGGTAAAATGAAACGAAAAACCATAGTGAAGAAAGAAGATGAGAAGCCTTCATGTTCACATTGCAAAAATGAAGGACATACTAAGGCTAAGTGTTGGAAACTCCATCAATAACTGATACCAAACAAGTTCATAAATAAGAAGGGTAATAAGAAAACTACAATTACAATCCAACTGAAGATGTTTTAGGCTCCTTAAGGCTGTGAACACAAGTATGCCTTTGTCACTATTTGATACTGTTTAAAGGTTACTCACAGGTATGATTTGGAAACTATTTAAGGGTTGTTAACATGTTTGTTCTTGTTGTTGTTTAGGACTACCTTTTTGGACCGATCTAGTGCTCTTTTAATGGTGTTGTTTGAAAGGTTTGTTTATGGAAGTTTTGTTGTCCATGTTAGCTCTTTAAACATACATTAAAACAATAAATACACCTCTTGATATTTACCACTTAATGTTGATAATAAAACACATGCACACCACAGATTTGTACTCATAGATTTTTGGTCAACATGACCCTAGAAAAAACCTCATGGGGAAAACCAGTGAAGAGCAGAATTTATTATGGAGTTTGAAGGAAAAAATTATAGCAAAGATAACAAGCCAACTTAGCTCTAGTTAGTTGCCCAATCTGCCATGATACAAGTGTCAGTAGTTCCTTGAAGTGCGCCCTTCTTGTGCACCCTTTTCTCAAGATGAAGTGCACCCTTTCCCTTGAAGTTTGTGCCCTTCTTCATATGTTTCCCATTGCCTTGATAATTATTCCCATTCTTCTCAAATTCCCATCTCAACAAATGTGCCCTCCTTCTCTTGGTGCGCCCTTCCTACATAATTATTCCCAATCACCTTCTCCTATTCTCTTCACTCAAATTCAAAGTGAACAATGAATTCCCTTTAGTGTTAGGCACATCAATAACACTAGGGGACCAATTCCCAAGGTACCAAAACTCAACACCAACAAAATCTTGGATTGGATTCACATGATGAAACCAAGATCACAACCATGGGAACAAAAGGTACATCTTCTTCTGCTAATTCTACCACTAATACTCATTCTTTAAAATATGAAACTATGCATGATGAGAGGAAAATAAGTGAGTTGTTCCATATTACAGTCATCTCAAATCTTACTAATATTGATACACTCTTTGATAGTGGTTCACAAGCTAATCTCATTTCTGAAAAAATTGTTAAAACATTGGGACTTTAAACCAAGCCTCAACCAAAAGCGCGTTATTTGGGATGGGTATGTGAAGATGCCAAGTTACAAGTATCTAAACTATGTAAGTTGAGATTTTCAATCACCTCTAAGTTCATAGATGAGGCAGAGTTAGATGTCCTACCACTTGATATTTGTGGAATTGCTTTGGGAAGTCCTTATTTGTATGACAAGAAAACTTTCTTCTGCAAGGAGTACAAGTATCATCTTACAAATAATAGGGTTGAATATATTGTAAGATCCCATCATGAGAAGACTAACTTGTCTCTTGTTACTACAAGACAAATGAAAAGGCTTGTAATTGCAAACACGAATTGTTTACTCATGATTGTAAAAGCTAAGGATGGTGATAAATCCAAAGCTTTCAAAAGATGTGATCCTAAACATAAAGATTGATTAGTTAAGATTCTTTCTAACTACGATGAAGTGTTTCACAAACCAGAAGGATTACCTACAAGGAGAGAGATATAACATGTGATTCAACTGCAACAAGATGCACCTCTTCCTAACATTTGCATGTATAGGTTATATGTGCTTGAGAATGAAGAAATAAAAAATCAAGTTCAAGAGTTTCTCGAGAAATGAGTCATCCTTCCAAGTACTTCTCCAAGCAGATCACCCATTTTGTTGGTACCAAAGAAAGACGGTACATGGAGAATGTGTGTGGATTTTTGGGCAATGAACAAAATTAAGATGAAAAACCATTACCCTCTTCCTCATATTGATGATTTGTTGGATGAATTAAAAATGCAATTTATTTCACTAAGTTAGACTTAAGAAGTGGTTATCATCAAGTGAGGATTTTTGAAGTTGATATTTGTAAAACCACTTTCAAAACAAAACAAGGTTTATTTGAATGGTTGGTCATGCCCTTTGGGGTTTGTAATGCTTCTGCTACTTTCATGAGGGTTATGAATGATGTATTTAGGTGATTCATGGATGATTTTGTAATAGTCTACTTAGATGATATATAGATTTTTAGTAAAAGCTGGGAAGATCATGTAAAGCATATTAGGAAAGTCTTAGATGTTTTGAAAAAGGAGAAATTGTGCCTAAAGATGTCAAAATGTGAATTTGGGAAAACATCTTTAGTTTATTTAAGCTATATGGTAGGGGTTGGTGAATTGAAAATTGATCCCTCTAAAGTTGAAGCCATTATGAAGTGGACTAAGCCTAGTAATGTAACAAAAGTTAGGAGCTTCCTGGGGGCAATTTAATATTGGAGGAAGTTCATTGCTAACATTTCTTTTATTACATCTCCTCTACATGTTTTGAAAAGTACTATGTTATATACCTTAATAGATATGAAAATACACTTTGGAAATAACCAAAAATAAACCAAGCCATTCATGAGAATATTGAACAAAAAAATGTAGACAAAACCCTTTAGGTAAGGTACCACCATATATTATACCTTATGGAAGGAATGCACTCCTCAAGCAATACTTGTTTGGTATAATATCAATATTTTTCACCATGCCTCAATACATTGTTTACACTTCTTTATATAGCAATCATTATCCTCTAGGAACACTCTAGAGAAGGAATCTTCTAGAAAGCCTATTTATTATATCTAACTACCATAGTGGGCCCTATTTAGTACTATAGTGGACCTAGTCCACCTTACATTGAATGGCCTCCAGTAATAATACATAACCACATTCCCATTGGGTACCTCCCATATTCCCTCCCTAGGTATACTACATTCCACCCCCCTTGAGCATGTTTCATCCTCAAAACATGAGAAGAAACCATATAATATGACCAACCAAGAATTGTAGCCAATTGGTACCAAGTACGACCATCCATCCATCCTAATGGAAGATGAACCTCATGTCCAACCATTTCCTTACCACCTTGCTCCGCATCATGCCGATGTTTCCTTGGGATTGGTTCTCTAGCCTGATGTGTTCCTGTAGTGTTGGTAGGCCTCCATGCACCTCTTGATTGGTTTCCTTTCTAGTTCCCTGTTGGTGCATAAGTGTGTTGATGTTTGCGCCCTTGTCTTGATGATTGGTGTTTCTCGATATGATGTGGATGGCAATATACAACAACTGTAAGAATTGTTTTTTTTTTCTTCAAATACGCAACACTTTGTGCCTTTGAGTCAACGACCTCCTTATCTTCTTTATTACGTCCTTCCTATGGCTTTGCTTCATATCCTTCTATAGACTCTGCCTCTGATTCAACTTCAGACTCTGTAGTAACTTATTTGCTTTCCCCCATAGGCCCTTCTTTCTTACTAAGAGACACATCCTGCAATTTAATTTAATTTTTCTTGTACCAAAGCTTTATAAACTTCTTTTGCACATTAATATTAATTGTACCAATTGGTTCCATCCAAGGATATCCCAAAACAACATCCACATCAACCATATCTTTAGCATGAAAATCAGAATGAAACACATATTTGTCCATGGTGATCTTCAAATCTTTAAAAATTTGAATATTTTCACCCTCAACCTGTGTGCTTTGAATTTTTTTGGTAGGAACTTGCGATCTACTAACCAACTTAATATTGATAAAATTATGCATGCAACTAGACTTAATAAAAACAATGATATTTTCTTTATGAATACAACCATGAATCTATAATATAGAGTTGCCACGTGAAACTAAACATTTGGTTTTTTCTTTATCCTTACTCTTGGCATGAGACCATTTGTCTAAAAACACTTGGTCAAATTGTTCATCAGAGAGCGCCATCATTTTTCTATAATCAGGTGACTCCCACCAAATGGCCGCATCACCTTGTAAGCGTAAATTGACTATACCTTTCCAATTCTTTTTCCAAAAGGACCTTCCTTATTTTAGAAATTATTCAATACAAGGGCCATCATCCTTTCCAGTAAAAATCATCTTTCTTAGAGAAATATTCAACAAAAACAAGGGTTTATAAAGAATTTATTGTGCAAATTGTGCGGCTTTTTTTGGAAAAACCTTGAAAAATGACCGAATTTAAAATGCTCATAACTTTACTTCCCGAACTCCGTTTCGGTTGATTTTTTTTTATTTTTAAATTGGGTATTTTCCGAGAGGAATTCAAATATCCATTTATTTTTTGCAAATTTTGAGTAGAAAGTTTTGAACTGATTCTGAAGTGCAGCGCCCCCTTTTTTCCTTTCAAACAATATGCAAAATGAACCCAAAACTTTCTTCCCTTCTTTGGCCAATGAAAAAGCTTTGTTACCAATTGTTATATACCTGAATAGATCTGCAAACACACTTCAGAAATAACCAATAATAAACCAAACCATTCACCAGAATAATGAACACAAGAATGTATATAAAACCCTTGAGGTAGGATAACACAATATATTATTTCTTATGGAAGGAATGCACTCCTCAAGCAATACTTGTTTGTTACAATATCAATACTCTTCACCATGCCTCAATACATTGCTTACACTTCTTTATATAGCAATATTTATCTCCTAGGAACATTCTAGAGAAATAATCTTCTAGAAAGCCTATTTATTATATCTAACTACCATAGTGGGCCTTATTTAATACTATAGTGGACCTAGACCACCTTACATTGAATGACCTCCACTAATAATACATAACCACATTCCCATTAGGTACCTCCCTGGGTATACTACATACTAAGCAGGTCTTTCAGTGGGGATGAAAACAACAAAAATCCTTCGAGACCTTGAAAGAAAGGATCAATACAACCCTAGTTCTAGCATTTCCATATTTACAACAACCATTTGAGATTGAAATCGATGCAAGTGATTATGCCATGGGAGTAGTGTTAATACAAATGAGGAAACCAATTTGTTACTATTATGAGACCTTCACTGGTGCAGTAAGAAACTATCCTACTTATGACAAGGAATTGTGTGCTTTGGTTCATAGTGTGAAGAAGTGGAGACACTATTTGATGGGAAAAGAGACAATCATTCATACAAATCACCAACCTTTGCAGTATCTCAAATAACAAACCAAGCTACAACAGTCACGTCATTTCTAGTGGATGGGATTCTTGCAACAATTACATTTTGTCATTGGGTATAAGAAGGTATACAAAACAAAGTTCTCGGTGTGTTATCTAGACCTTCTGTTAATGCATCCATTTTTTTATAGAATAGTTCATTAGCTCATGAAATTTACATTGAATATTATGCTAGAGATGAAAATTTTAAGGATGTATATGAAACACTAATCCATGGTACTAAAGTGGAAGAATTAGATTATCATGTACATGGCAATTTGTTATATCATCTGGGTAAATTGTGTATTCCACGAGATGAAAGAGTGCATGTAATCAAAGAAGCACATACTTCTCTCGTTTATGGTCATTTTGGTACAGGTAAAATAATAACTTGGTTACAATGTGTTGATGCCTGGAAAAATTCTTGACAGTCAACATGGACAAAAATTCCTGACAATCCACATGGAGAAATTGCTCGATCAAGGCCCCAATTAGGCCTATACTCGTTTGGGATGGAAATCCTCATCGTTGTGTGGGCCCGATTGCCACTAAGGAGGATTTTCTCCTTGAAATGAGACTTTCCTTGAATCTCTTCTAAGCTATTATGCAGAAAACATAAACAATTAATCTAACCCTATTCTAAAGCTACACTTCCTAATGGGATATAAAAGTAGTTCATAGCATCCCAATTAGGAGCAAGAAGAATAACATATATTGAACATGAGATAAAGATAAGTTATCAAGCTATAGAAATAGTTTAGACAACTTGATAACAATTAAATCAAATACATGTTAGCCTTAACTTAGTAAATAATTATCGAGAAAAACATAGATATCCATACTCACACTTAACATGGAGGATTAATAGAAATTGAACATCAAATAAATATAAGTTATCAAACTAAGGAAATAGTTCACATTTCCAGACAATAGTTAAAACAAATACATATCAGTAATCAACTTAGTAAACATTTACCAAGAAATCACAAATATGCATACTCACATCCAATAATTCAGTTGCCCAATTCATACCAACAATAAAATATAGTTTATCAACAATTTTAAACAAACATAACTTTGCATATGTCGGCGATAGTGCACACCATACAAAATTATACTTGTCTTGAGCATAATTTGGGAAAAATAGAAGAGAACTCTTTCATTATACTCAACAATGATAATGGTATCAAAATTGATTATAATTGATAGACCTCAAAGTCTTTCACCAAGTCCTTTGGCCTTGAAAATAGTGCACAAGGTTCAATTGTTGCTTTCCAACCCAAAATACATATGATTTCAAGAGAAAAAAATTGATAGCACTAGTTTTTCTTCTTTCCCTAGATTCAGCCTTCAACCTCCATTTTCCAGGTCCTGCCTCACCCCCGACAATTATACATTCATGGTAGTTTTTCTTCTTTCCTTAGATTCAGCCTTCAACCTCCATTTTCCAGGTCCTGCCTCACTCCTGACAATTACACATTCATGGTTCTTTTATATGTGAACTCGTGTTTTCTCTTGGAAACTAACCCCTTCAAAAATGCCAGATCTTCGACTTTCAAATCTCATTGCACATTCAATGACATGGTTGCAACATCTGCGACCCCTTTGGCACCTCTACGAACTCCCAATGACATCATTGTACCATACAATTTGATTGTATCATATCTACTAGCATAGTCGCTAACTCGCGGCTGGTGAACGCCAAAAGAGTTACGGCATATCAAAAAATTCTCATTTTAAAATAAAACCCAGTCAAATAATGAAATTTTAACTGAGTCAGATAATTAAACTCTGAATAATTCCAAAAGTTAATCATTTAAACGTGGCAATCATATGATGTTACAGTAATTTCTTAATATAATTAGGTAAATGTTAAAAAGTAAACAGGGTAACGGATGCATTTATAAATGCAAAGAAGTTATCAACAATAAATCTGATCCATTGATTTTGGAGGATGACTAAGAATATACCAGCATCTTCAATGCATAACCATCAGATTAGAATTTAAGATTAAAAGATCATTAATTGTGCCCATCTCCAATAGGTATACGCCTTTCGGCGTAATGATTTGATTGCAGCTTCCTCAATCTTGTTGCACCATTGTGATTGTGTCCTATCTCTATTTCCACGAACAAATATTCCACTTCACCGAGCTAAGGAATCAAATCTCATGTGTGATCTCATCAAACTCTATATTATTTCCATTTGGTTTACATGCTACAACTATCTATTTCCATCACTGTCGACGATATGGTACTTCCTTCAATTATCTTGTGGTGTGATTCTGAGCAATCTTGTATCCAGCCTGGTTAGTGATATCATAGCTCAACTCCTTCACAATCTCTGACACCTCCTTAGTAACATCGTGAGACCATTTTGATCTAATGGTATCCTCTCTACAATTCTGTGAATGAGGGCTTGTGAATATATATCCAAAACTAGATCGGGATAATCTATAATGAGGTTTCCATCCCGTTTATTACTCTTTTTTAACAAAGAGGAAAAGAAAATAGAGCAACCGATTCAAAGAATGGAGAAGGCATTGGGATTCTCGTTGATTAAATAACAAGTATAGATGTTGTTGTGATCATTTCTTATTTTCTGGCTTCCTTAGAA
>ML863866.1:0-15219 GCA_009831015.1 Picea engelmannii | reverse complement strand
TCACTTTGGCATGGCCCATACATTATCCAACATTGCCTCACCAAAGGTTCATATCTCCTGGCCTCTCCCGAAGGCCTCTCTCTCAAAGAACCCATCAACGGGTTGTATCTCAAGAAATTTTATGCTTAAACGTAGTCATACTAATTTAGGTTATTTCTTTTTCTAGTGTTTTTAATCTTTTTTCTTCTCACCCCTCATCTAAACTATCCTTTGTGCTATTGACAGATGCTTTCTCCACCAGCCTACCACATTAGTTATGCCAATGGCGCCAACCATTGGACGCAAAATCTCGCTTCGGCGGCTTGGGCTCTCTACACCACCTCACATGAAATGCTACACTCAAGCGGCATATGTTTAGGGCCAACAACTAACAACCAAGACAAATACAATGATGTCATTTGCCTCCTGGAAGATGCCCAACGTCATCATATTCATCACCTTAGCATCTTCCTCAACTCTTAGCTAGTCGTTCTCTAGCTCAACAATGTATACCGTGTACGCGATCCGTGCCTCTTTCGCAAATACCTGCAGGTTAGATTGTTATCTCGACATTTTGATTCCATTACATTTACACATATTCCAAGATAGTCGAATCAAACAAAAGATGAAATAGCTAACATGGTGTTAGATTGGCATATATCACATCAAGCTACACATACATAAATAGCTCACAAATCCTGTCACAGCATATAGATAGAATAGACATCATCATCAAAAAAAAAAAAAAAAAAAACCACACATGTAAACAACACCAGGATATCAAAATATGTATACTCATATATATATAAAGGCCTATTAGGCCATCCGAATGTTTACATACAAAAATACATGTTCCCGCAGGCAAGCACAACACCTCGGTACAAAAATCATCTCACCAGCCTATATATAACCAAAAAGATATACATCATACATCAGTCATGGTGCCTCTATCACACCACCACCTGCTCCTCCCTCAGGAGGAGGTGGTGGCCCACCACCACCTGCCCCAAGCGGTGGTGGACCACCCACAGGACCCTCCTGCCCCAGTGACAGGCATCCACTAGTCATCGCAGCTAGCACTGTTGCTCGTCATACTATGGCCCGCCATGGTGGCGGCACCCCCACACACTGATCCAAGAAGCTCTCATCCTGGATACGTGTCCACATGCCCTCAAGCACGTCCTACAACACCGTCTCCAGACGACGGCGTATATCATCAAAGTCCACTCCAGCTGTCGCCGGAGGAGCATGTGATGGCCCCGCACCAGGGTCATCGAACCGATGCCACCTCGCTGCCCTCTCAGGCTCTGTTGGTCGACCCGTGAAATCCTCCCGCCTCCACCTCTCTCCTTGCGGTCATCCCTCCGGCTCTCACCGAGCTGGCGCTCGCTGCATCTCCACCTCACGCCCGCGAGGTGCCACATCTGCACATGCACAAAACAACCAACAACATATAGTATCAGCATCTATATCATATACATATGGACTGATATCTCAAAAGACAACATAAATAAAAAACATACACAATACTAAACGTACCTCGATGGTCAAACACCTCCCCCGGAGGTAGCACCATGTCCGGCTCACCCCAAAAGTCAACCCCAACATAGGGGTACCGAAGTACTACCTGCGGCATCTGCCGCCATATCCATGCCGCATCTGCTAAAAAGTAGTGGCCACCTTCACCACCACCTTGGCGAACCAAAACTGTCGACCAGCACCTAAGTCGTGGCTCTCGTTCCCCCGGCATCTCCAGCAGAATGCTCGGGTGCAGCATCGGCACCCTCTCCAAAAACCAGGCTACCAGGATAGACCCAAAGGTGAACTCTCCTACACCTGTGGACCGACAACGGTCCAACTACGCTATCATGCGTGCATGCAGCATCAGCCCCCACGAAAACTGCTCGCCACCCACCACCCTCTCCAGCACCAACAGCTGGCCACCACTAATCCACTGGGTCGCAAGTGACCCATATATACGCACAATCATCACCGCTATATAGCGATGTGCTAGGGAATCAATCGCGTTGATGCTCACCACCGTCCCCGACATAAATTCCTTGCCTGAGAAGTATCACGCGCCAATCATGGAAAGGGTTGTATCCCTCGGCAGTACAAGCTCTGCCGATAGAGGCGTTCCCCAAAAGGAGAGCCCAATCAGAAAATATACATCCTCCACCACAGTGAAGGGGATCTACTCTCCTCGCACGAGGAAGCAGTGCAACTCCGAACTCCACATCTGGAGCAAGAACTGTAGTAAGTACTCCTGGGCCCATATCAACGAGCACTCAAAGAACTTTAGCAACCCACAGGTTTCTAAAGTCGCCCGCACCCCAGGCCCCTCAATGGCCACAGCATCTCGCAACTGGGCCCAGTCTCGCTCTCGCCACCGCACTGGCATCGTCACTGCTGGCCACCAACAAATAACATAGAGTCCTATATCATCCCAGATAACCATCCACAACATCAAAAAGACTCATTTTTTACCCTTCAACCTTGCCTCCTAGGCGCGGTTTTTGTTCCCACAGGCGCGCACACATGCGCGCCTGTTCAGCACACAAGCGCGCATATGAGCGCGCCTGTACACCGGACAGGTGCTCTTCAATGCACACCTATTTCATTCACAAGTGCACTCTTAAATGTGCTTGTTCACCATACAGGCATGCACTAATGCACGCCTATCAAACCTACAGGCGCGCACTAGTGCGCGCCTGTTCATATCACAGGCGCGCCCTTTGGGCGCGCCTTAAATTCCCCTTACCACGCACCGATGCGCGTATATTCGGTGGATAGGTGCACACATATGCACGCCTTCCACCAAATTTCCCACGCATGTGGGCCCACACCCCATAAAAAACCCCCTAAATACCCCTGTACGACCCCCCGTACAAGCCCTGCCCAAAAATTGAAAACCTATTTCTATGCAGGATGATCAGACCACCAACCTGATACTCATAGAACGTCGATCGGATGACTCGTCCTCCCCGAATCTCCAAATCTCCTCTGAAAACTGCTCGTCCAGTCACTATTGCAGCAGGTACAAATGAGGTGGCAATGTGGGCCCTACAGCTATATATAGGTCTTTTGCCAAACTTCCACTCACCATTCCGGGAGCTCAAGGTGTCCATTTTTCAAACCATCTTCAGCCATGGGATCAACATTCCATCACCTACATCACAACAGTCCCTAGGTCACTTTTCGTCCTGGGTCCCCGGGGCGCCCTTTTTTCATATCATGGTCAGGTACGCACACGCATAGTCACATTTGTCAAATACATACTCATATCTTTGATTCTCTTCAAATATAGTTCACTTTGGGTATTTGGTTGTTCTATGTGCAGGTACTCGCTCATCATTCATCGACATCATCCCTTTAGGTATATACTCAGCACTGGCATGTAGTCTCTCCCGCTATATTGCATTTACATTTCCAGTCACAACCTCTGATATTGGCCTTTAGGACCCTCATTCCCGGCTCTGCAGTACCCACACCTCCATTTGCATCTTTGGTACTGTTACCCGGTAGCATTCTTACCCACATGAGTTGTCCCATTCATAGCACCTTTTGGCACTTCTTTGACACTCATGTTGTTCTCCATTACCCTTTAGGGATGGGAGTCTCGATAGTCTTTTTCATCATGTCGTGAATTAGCCACATGCTTCTTCTCCTCATTTTGCTAGCTTTCCCACCTGGACTCCCAGATTATCTCTTTACGGTTCTATGTTTTTACCTGCACCTCCGCAGTATCATGAACCCTCCATTTCATCCACAATCAGTTTGCCCATCTGTGAACCTATCCTCATTTCACCTACCTCATACAGAAACCCACCAATGGGGCCCCCACCCTTCATCAGTTTTCCAAGCAAATTATTCCCTCCCTAGGGCACGCATTTCACACTGGGGCACCTATTTCTGTATTTGTACATTTCTCCCCAAAATTATTCATTATTTATTGTACAAACACCTCTATTTCCAGTCATTACATTTTATTTTGTCATCACCGTTGGCGACTTGCTTCCTTTTGGCCACACACAACCCATGTCACCCATGGTTGGAGCATTACTTATCATCTACCCTTGCTGGCATCATCCATATCTTTAGAGTATTCCACAGGTCACTTACCTCTACCCTCTGAATTTGTTCACCTTGTCCCGCCTCTGGCACAACTTATCACCGGTCTTGTCATCCCCAAGACACTCGACCTTGTTACGTGGTTGTGGCCACTTTTTATCTCATACATCCTCCAACCAAGGGTAGTCTTGAGTCTTCCCATGTCTTGACTTCATCCATGTACCTCTGCCACTTCCTCACCTCAATATATTCCATGAAGCCCTTTTCTTTTAGGAGTCGCGTCCCCCTTTTGTCAACATCAGCACAATTTTTCGGAAGGGCGACAGTATCTTGATTCTCATTCTCTATTCAATGAGAGATCTCGGACAGCACAGGGTAAAACACCATTGCTCCTTGCTGTCATTGACCCCCATAACATTCGATGCCAACACTTTCTCATGTTATGGTGGGTCTTACCTTGTGACTATTGCAGTTATTTTTACCATTTGTCGAAGACCTCTGAACTTAGTAGGGCCATCAATGCCCGCATCATCGTCGTTGCTTCGTACCACGATCATTACCTATTATTCAGAGTATGTTCCTTTGTAGAATTGTCTTCTGCCTTTATTATCACCTCCCTCGAGGGCGCTGCAGTCATCTACACCAACACTTTAGTTATCATTTTTCAGAGTTACATCACACGAGCATGGGCCATGCCCGCCTCGTTTGTACACAATTTTTATTTTTGCACACCTCATAGAAGGTCGAGTCCTACCGGTTCCTTTTTTCTCCAAAGGATTGCTCTGAATGATCCCACTCTTACTCTATCTTACAACAACATTCTCAGTAGAAGAAACATTGATGGATTTCAGCTATACGTATGCTCCTAACCTCATCCATCAGGGGGCATCTGTTATCACTGAAATTTTGTCCGCACATGGTGACAAGAACTCAGCATTTTCAAATAGTAATGAAGTCATTCATGGCACTGAATTAATCACACAGCATTCCAAAAAGGTAAAAAACTATACAAAGTAGTAAAAATTGAAGAGCACTTTACAGAAGTTGGGTGCGCGCGCACATGCGCGGAACAAGAACGTACCATGCGCGCATACGCGCACGATGCACGACTGTTGGTGCAAAAACCCACGCACTTGCTAAACAACGCATTTATTGAATTGGTCAGCCTCCCAACCACTTATGGATCAGCTCCCAAGCTGATTTGACCCTCAAATCTGAGCTAAATCTGAATGGTGGGCTGGTCAAAGACCTAATAAAGCCCTAAAGAGCCTCTCTTCACACTACAAAGGAGTTACATAATCACCCAATGCAATGCTATAAAAAGCCATGAGGAAACCTCATTTTCTCAAGGAATTTCATGTAATGTTATGCTGCCTAGATTGTTTTAAGGACTCACTCCTTGACAATAGCACATTGGCACCATTTCATTGAGAAATCCACCTCTCCATTGAGTGGATTTGCAAAGGAGTTCTTTCATCACCATTTTCATTTTTCTTGTTGTAAGGAGAGAAAACTTGTGAGGGTCCAAGAGCCTTCCTTTGGAGGAAGAAGGGATTCATAGTCCCCTTTCTTCATTGTGCTTTGATTTCATCAATAGATCAGCCTAAAAAACATTGGTGTCATTGGTCTTTTTGTCCTTGTTATCTCTATATTTCCATGCTTTTAATTTTATTTTGTATTTGTTTAATTCTTGCTTATATTTGTGTTTTCTTTTCTCTAACTCTTTCCTCTACAGTTGTCATGCTCAGCAAGACCCAACTGGGTGATGAAAGCACCTCTTATTTTCTCACCAAGGTGACGAAGAGGGTGCAAACACTAAGGCACTAAAACTATAGAAGAGTTCTTGGCATCTCACAGGGAGCATGCCCTCCCCCATGGAGCCTAATGTTATCACATATTCCTATCAAATCCTTGGGGGTCTGTATTTACTTCCTATGTCTGTATTTTTTCTCGTCTTCTCCCCTTCTATCGACCCGATCGTGATTTTCCTCCCCATCCCGACATGTCTTTCTCTTTCATTCGCAGTCATCCTTATCGATTGACCAGTTTTCCCTGTCAGTATGCCAGAGAGATTGGCCCTGGGTTCCTTTTGTCTCTTCCAAAGGATGATCATCCCTCCCCCCTTTTTTTCTCCTCCATCGTTGAATCTTTGCCTTCCCAAGCCTAAGTTTGGTCAGCCAAGTCTCCATTTTAACTATCTACGGCTCCAAGAATGGTTGAAAAATGACACAAAGCAAGTGAGAGTGCAAATATCACTTTTCAATGGAGAGGATCCATTAACGATGCAGATTAGTGGTCTTTGGGTAATTGGAGCCATTAATTTTCATAGAGTTTTGTGTCAAGTGGAGGCCCAAAATGATTTAATTCGTCTAATCCAACGGGGACAGGTGGCAGTTGATTGAGCTTTTTTGGGAGTCAACATTTCGAGGTTCTCGTCAACAAATCAACCCATAGCCTGAAACCCCGAAAAACGAAATTATGGAACCCCTGGGGGTTGAGCTCGTGGTCCTATCCGGTAACCATATGGATGAGAGATAAGGGAGGTGCTAACACAACTTGAGCCCTGTCACAATTTTGGCAGTTGGGAGTCAGAAGAAAGAGGAGTCGACTCCTTCTCATCGCTAATATGTGAAATTTACGAAGCTCCTTTGGTGTCGGGAATGGTTACAGCCTCAGGGTTATATGAAGTGGGGCCAAAGAGGATGAGGTCCAGGGTTGTTCAATGGAAAATATATCATGGTCATCCATATCAAATCAAAGATGACCACTGATCTTAGCCAATGTTTCACGAATTCGAGCATCGCTATATCAAATTCAGGGGAGGTGAAAACCCCCCAAAAGGGAAAGTGTCGAAATGCATTTGAATATAGGCACAGGGTCATGGCGTTGGGCTATATTGAGAATGGGGCCTGAAGAAAAAAGAGGTTAGCCGCAAAGACTTGGGAGAGGCACGCGGTCGTCGCCTGTGTATTTAGGCTCGACCACCCTCCATGGGAGAAGTAGTTATTGAAGATTGAGCAGGTGGTTGAAACTTCAGCTCAATCCATAAATGGAAGGCCTGGGGAAAGGTCTAGAGAAGTCAGCTCGTGGTACCACCAATGGAGAGGTTCCCTGTGAAATCCATGTCATTTGAACCAGTGTCAGACAAGAATCTGTGTGCACAATCTACAAGAATACCATGCACATGTAAAGCCTTAAATGAAGAAGCTCAACGAATCTCCTACTGTCAAGGGAGAAAATTTCTCTAAGTATATATACTCATTTTATATATTTTTGTAAGGATCGATGGTAGAGCTAAGCTCCTGATTGTAATGTTTTCATGAGGCCTATGGTTCCTTGGTTATGAACGATACTTGAGACTTATTTTTTAAAAGCAACCAAATTCTTCTTTTATTCCTTGTTTCTAACTCTTAAATCTCGGGCATAGATGATCTAGTCAAGTGTTCTGACTATCGTATAGTGTATGTTTGACTATATCATTTTTTGCAGCAACTTTAAGTTTCCTGAAGTTTTCAGATCTAAGAGGATCTTATATCTGAGACTTTTCCTCCAAAGGCTGCTAGAAGACCGGATGTCTAGAGTAGACCTTCATACCTTTCTCTCCTTTTCTTCCACCTACTCACCATGATGCAAACTCACTGGCTTAAGTTAGATCAAGACCTCACTTATCTATGAACTTTCAACCTAGTCTTCTAAGTTAAAGCGATATTATTCTGAGTTTACTCCCATTTGATCACCCTTTTGTAACCAACCTGTGACATACAAACTGATGGGTACCAGGCTTACTCCTGCTGCAATCCAGGAGTGACTTCTAGTGCTAACACATATCATCTTTAGAACACAAGAGATATGATCATTTTCAATTCCTTTTCTCATAACCATGACTTGTATACTATCAACCCATGGACATTCACGTTTTTTCTCCACTGTGACCCGTAGATGTCTATGCCTTTCTCTAATGTGACCCATAGATAACCTTATAAAGCTAGTTTGTATACTTTTCCCTCGCTTCTCTTCGCTACCTCAGAATTCACTACCTTAGAGTTCACTAACTCAGACTTCGCTACCTCATATATGCTACAAAAAGATAAACCAAGAGATCAATTGAAATATAGATAATCATTAAAGTTGTGTGTGTAAGAATGAGAGGCTTCTTGAAGTGTATTTATACTTGTCCATGTGAATTCTTTTATTAACTTTAGGGACAACTTGTACTTTCTTTTTATAATCATTTTACCATTTAATTAATGACTTATAACTTCTTTATGCAACCGTTTAGGGGCTTCTTGACCATTCTTCATGGATTCCAACTTCATGACCTCATAACCCCTCAACCGTGATGAACTATGTGACATAACACTTATCGTTGGAAATAATATGATGAGGACTATCCATAAATGAGTGTGTTACTTTCATTTACATTTTTCTTTATGTCCTTATTCCTCAAAAAACTTTGGGCTTCATGACCACACCTCTGGGGTTTCTTGTAGACTTCTTCAAAGCGTCTTCTCGTGAGAGCCATGCTTAGAGATACACCATAAGGGGGCCACTTTGGAGACTCCTCCAAATACACCCATCACAGTTGTTTACATCAATGAAAACCACTTATGTTGAAATCAATGACAACTAACTATCTAGCAACATCAATGAAAACCAATTGTCCAACACCAACAAGCTAACTGGAAGAAAAAGGGTAAGAATAAAAATGGAGGGGGAAATAATAATAAGAACGTCAATAAACTAGAATCTGGTTCTGGTGGGGGGAAGAAGGAAAAGAGGAAATTTATGTTTCCTTGTAATATTTGAAAGGAACATCACCTCACTCACAAATTCCCCAAGATGGAAGAAGCCCAGAGATTGTTGGCACAACAACAGCCTGTTGTGTTGACCAATCTGTTTCCTCATGGAAAAAATATGGCTTTAATATATTTAACTAATATTGGGAGTCATCAAGGGGGTAACTAGAGGACTCCCTCACTTTATGGGACACCATCGAATGTCTACATTCTTAGTTTGGATGCCTATCTACATACTCAAGCACATAATTACAATAATCCTGAGTCTAGGTCAAAGTATAAGGAACCCTCTAAGAAGTAAGGGCCTCTTCATGTTAAGAATCCTTCTCCAAGTGATGGTATGTATCACATACCAAAGGGTGTATTCAAGAGGGAATCATATAATCCAAATTCTAGGGATGCTAAAAATTATTCCATCATGGAATATTTGGCCCAATTGCCTTGTGCGATGACCACTCTCAAGGTGATCCAAATTTGCTTGGTGAAACAAAGTGCATTACTTTATGCTATCGAGGCTACAAATGATTCTAGCTCACAACTCATCACATTTGATCCTTATAATTTCAAACATCACCTCCCTTGTCACGTTGCTTTTCATATTCAAGTGGTGTATGCCATGAAGAAATGTTTTAGGACGATGATCAATGAGGGAGAATCGATGTGTGTGATGTTTCTTTCTTGATGGAAATCTATTGACTCTCAATATCTTGTTCCATACCCTAGTCTTATGACCAAAATTGATGCCCATTCCCTTTGGCCCCATGGGATACTTTCCTTCTTCCCATATAGTTGGGAGGAAAAACTGTGTACATTGAGGTGGAAGTAGTCGACTACAACCTTTTGTTAGGTAGTAGTTGGAATTATGCGCTGACTGTTGTCATATATTTGGTTTTCTGAGTTATTTTTTTTTCCTTATGAAGGAAAAATTGTGACAATCAACTAGTTATGTTTTAGTAATTCAGATTCAACTGTGTGACTAGGTTCTAATGTCCCATTAATAGGCAGTTCCCAAATAGTGAATGAAATTAATGGCATCAAGATATATTCTTCATTGATGGAAAATTTTGATATCCTAGTGCCAATATCATACATTATCTCCACTCCATCTAGGTCAAGCTCATCGACTTCACCGGTTCCCATATCCCAAGTGCATCATTTTAGAATGAGGTACTTTGAGGATCCTTCGATTCTACCATCCTCGTATTATTTGGTAGAAGGGCTCAAGCATGAAGGAATAGGAAGGTCATTTTCTATAGAAGATATTTCCTATCAGGCCATCTAAAAGGCCATTGCAAACCCATATCGAACTCCACTTCAAACAACATATTTTGATAATCTTCTAATGCCAATTTGGGAGATTAACTCTTCTCATTCTCTTGATTGTATTGAAACAATATTTCCTTCAGATGAGGCTATTTTAAAGGTAATGATGGTTCTAGAGAGGCCTTGGGAGGATTTACATCATCGATCATATTTTCTTCCAGAAATGGATCACATTGAAAGAGGATAGTTTCATGTCCACATGAATGATAATGTTGATAGAACCATGAAAGATTTAGTAAATAATGGTTTTGATGATGAAGGGAACATGGCCGATATTTAATAAATGATACCTATCAAAATATCGAATGATCCCAACATCCTAGAAAATGTGCTCATTGGTGCATATTGTTCCTTTGAGGAGATCCATAGTTATTCCTTTTTGTTCAAGGAATTTTGCACTATTTTTCACTTGGTCATACAAGGAGATTCCGGGTATAGACCCTCAAATTGTTGAAAATGAAATAAAGACTTATCCTAATTCTAATATTGTTTGGAAACACTTGAGGCCATTCAACCCTAGGAAGGAAGCCACCATAAATTCTAAGGCAGAGAAGATTCTCAAAGAGGGTTTCATCTATTGGGTTCCACTTACGGAGTGGGTATTGAACCCTATTATGGTTGACAAGAAGTAAGGAACCATCTATGTATGGATGGATTTTAGCAATCTAAATTAGGATTTTTTAAAGGACAACTTCCCAACACCTTTTATTGATTAAATTATCAATGAATGTGTGGGAAACGAAATCTAATCCTTCATGGATGAATTCTATGGCTACAATTATATCCAAATTAAACCTGAGAATCAACATAAAACCACATTTACTTATCTTGGGGAACGTTTGCATACCAGAAAATTCATTTTGGTCTTAAAAATTCTTAGGATACTTTTTAGCGGGCCATGAACCTGGATTTCCATGACATGAAACACATTGTTGAGGCATATTTGGATGATCTAGTTTCTCATTCTTATTGTAGATTCGATCATATAGATCACCTCTATCATGTATTCCATATATTTCATTATTATTGCATCTGGTTGAATCCACACAAATGTATTTTTTGTGTTACTTTGGGGCATCTCCTTGGCTTTATTAGGTAAAACAAAGGGATCGTGGTGGACCCTTTAAAGGTTGAGGAAATAGTTTAGTTTCCTCCCCTGCACATTGTTCGTCAACTTCAAAGTCTCCAAGGAAAACCGAATTTTGTTTGTCATTTTATCGCTAACTACGTTGAGATCACTAAGGGTTTCATGTGTTTTCTAAAAAATGGGTCCCTTTTGAATGGGATACTTATGAACAAATATATTTTGATGCACTGAAAAGTGATTTAATGTCTTACCCTCTCCTTATTCTACATGTTTTTACTCATGGCCTCTTGTTGTACCTGGATGCAACCAAATTGACATTAGGTATGGTTTTGGTGTAAGAAGATGATTTGATTTTCGAGCATGTCATTTATTACCCGAGTCACGGTTTGGTCGATGTTGAGTTGCAATATTCACACGTTGAGAAGCTAGCTCTGGCAGTTTTGCATGTTGTCTAGAGACTCAGGCATTAAATTCTCCTCTGTAAAAATATTGTTATTATGGATGTTAATTATTTTCGATATGTCTTGAATCGTCGTATTATCGGTGGGAAATTCAACCAATTGATTTCTATTTTTCAATAATTTGACATAGAATTTGCCTCGACAAAGTCCAAAATGTCACTCTTTTTTTGCAAAATTGACGTCAAAATTTCCCATGGTAGATAAGAAAGACCTTTTGAGGACTCATTTTCAGATTAATCCATCTTCCTAATATCTTCTAATGATCCTTGGTATGGATACATTCTTATATATCTCTATAATTTGAAGTTCTCCCCACATTATTTGAAAGATGAGAAATGACACATTCACCATCAAAAAACAAATATCTCATCGTCGTTGATTCCTTGTATCAACATGGTGTAGACTCGATTTTACGTCATTGTTTGACTCATGAAGAAGAATTTTTTTTTTAAATGAATCTCACAGTGGATCATATGCAGATCATCTCTCTAGGTTGGAAACAACTTAAAAAATATTGTGTTCCAGATATTTTTTTCCGATGATATTCAAAAATTGTATCGAAGCGGTGAAGAAATTTCATACATGTAAAATTTTTACTCGTAATATGCATGCACATTCTGCTCCACCTTTTTGAGTCATCATTGTCGGATATTTTACTAAGTGGGTTGTTGATTTTATGAAATGACACCCGCCTTTGGATAGGGGGGATCATTACATAATCGTGGTCGTCGGTTACTTCACAAAGTGAGTGGAAGCCATGCCTACTTTTCCAAGTGATGGTGATATTGTTGTGCTTCTTATATTCAATCAGGTGATTACCCGATTCAATGTTTGTTACATAAATATTCCCCGAAAATAGGTGAAATTTCCCTTAGATTACTAACCCTTATACCAAGAAAAAAACAATCATTTGGACACTACCATTCCTATAAACTCATTTTTCTTATTGAAAAAGAGAGGAGAAGGCAAAGTAGGATGTAATCTATTTACGACATTTTCCCTAAATGCTCCTATCTACAAGCTTGATGAAATTCCTGGTGCAAATAAATACCTGCAATGAAAAACAAGAAACAAGTGACTTCCTTACATTATAATGGATTAGGAAAAGAAAATTCATCTATGAAAATCAAATTAAAAATAGACAAGCATGTGAAACGACATACTTGAAGGAAATAGGCCAAGTATATTAAATGATAACAAAGAAAAATTACTTACTATGAATGATGCTAGCTGTAACTCCTCCAAGCTCTCCTCATCCAACCCTTGCGTGAATCCCACGATTGTAAGTCTGATATCTCCAAGATTCCTCCCCTTCTCCATGGAAATCCCTCATTATAGAGGATTTGGAGGCTTAATCACCATGGAGAAGATCACTCACTATTAAATTTGAACATTTTTGCGAGAAAGTAGAGACGAAGTTTCGTT
Organism: Picea engelmannii; assembly: GCA_009831015.1. Lineage (NCBI taxonomy): Eukaryota > Viridiplantae > Streptophyta > Pinopsida > Pinales > Pinaceae > Picea > Picea engelmannii. Next base: position 2,077 of record ML863866.1, on the reverse strand, counting down.
GACATAGGGTCATTTTTGCGACCAAGATATTTTTTTTTTCGTCGAAATCAATTTGTCAGTCTAGCGACCACACATGGATCTTCGCTGGTCTAGTGACCAGGAAAAGAAGCCTATTCACAATAGGGAAAATTCCATCTAGCGACGAATATTAGTCAGTCAAACAACTAATATTAGTTGCAAGAGTGACCAAGACAACCCTAGAAAACTTAGTTAATAAACCACTCTGAGTCAGTAGAACGACAAATATTAGTCGCTAGAGCGACCAAACCTGAAGTTAAAAAGCTCAAACGAAGGGGGATCAGTTAGTTGCTAGAGTGACCAAGTGACCCAGTTTGCACCCAAATTGCAATACAAACGAATAACATGTTAGTCACTAGAGTGACCAATGTTGGTGTTTGTGACGAAATAGAAATACAAGCGACGAACATGTTAGTCGCTAGAGCGACCAATGTTGGGTTTTTAAAAAAACAAAATTATGCCATTCACACAGGAATAGAGCAGAGCAATGAGTGTGTGAGGAGAGGATGGTTGTATGCCTAAGAAGTCTATTGTAGTTCTCCCTTGAATAAGAAGAAGACCGATAATCATTGCCCATGGTTTTTTCCCAATTTGGGTTTCCATATAAATCATTGTGTCAAGTGTATGAATGATGTGCTTGGTTTAATGTCTATTTCATCTTGCTTATTTTATGCTGTCTTATATGCTATGTTTTGCTTCCATTGCCCAACAAAGGAAATGGTGTTTCTGGTGGGATTATGGAGATGGTGTGGAATGAAGTGAATCAAATAGTAGAAACTCGGGGTATGTTGCTCAACAACACACAAAATATCCCACAGATTTCTCAATTACACACAAAATTACTTGGCTCTCGCACACAAATTTCAATCGAAAGTTCAATGATATTCAGAAACTCCAGCTGTATGTGGTCTCCTTGAATGGCATTGGTTTATTTCACTTTGGTTTTGGCAAGAAGAAGTTAAAAACATCAAAGAATATTTCAAATTGTTGTTGTCATCTCGGGAGGTGTATTTTCCAACGTTTAAGATCTTGAATTTTGAACAGTACCATCAAATTTAGTACCTGAGTGTTGTATCATCCTGTTAAAAGATGAAGAAAATGTGGGAAATTGTTGCACATTAAAAGTGTTTTCCAATAAGAAACTTGTTGTTGCAATAGGACACTGGAAGGGAAGGACAAATTTTTATGGTTTCACAAATATTATTTCACACACTCAAATCCAATTTGTCAAGAGGCATGGTTGGTTCATTACAGGGTGTCATTGAGGAGAAACTTCATCCAAGAGTGCCAAATCATAGTTGAACAAAAAATATCATAATTTCAAACAATGCCAAAGTGCTAGTCTAAAGGAGTGAAACAAATAATGCCAAGGGAGTCAACTCATACAATTTAAATTTAAAACCAATAAAATTAGAAACCCACTGAGGGAATTCATAAATTCTTGAGCAATTGCAATTTTTAAATCAATTAAAGGATCGTGATTAAATTGAGAACACCAAATTTGTTCTTGAAGTCATTTTCAAGCATAGATGTTGATGAGATTACCAATTTTGTTTTGGGAGATGACATTGCCTGAAAAGGTATATTGTATGGAAGGGCCTTCTATTAAGGAAATCTTTATTGAGACAGGGATTCAATGTTTTATAAATATGGCTATGGAATGACTGATATTGATGGTATGAACCCTGTATCAGTTCATCAGCTAACAAGCCAACCTGTGCCACCGATTTTGAAGGAAATGACTACAATTAGAAATGATGACAGTTACTTTTGGGTGGAAAACATAAATAATGGCTTTAATGCCTTCATTAATCTAATAAATTCTTAATCATATGTATTGATTCTTTATTACCTGAATTAATTGTTGACCACTCCATAAAAAATGTGTGAATAATGGTAACTAATAATGAGTAGTTATGGATGCAGAAGATTCACCAACCCTCCACCATAGTAACAAATCTAAAACATATTTTCCACGAATGATAAATGAGTGTGAATCACCGACCTATAATATCACTATGAATATCGACAATGTTGGCCAAATTCAGTATCAAGGAAA
>ML863861.1:7855-22773 GCA_009831015.1 Picea engelmannii | reverse complement strand
CAACCCTGTTGGGTGCCTATGCTCAACCTTAACTTTCTGGCACTCCATACATATGGCGATGTATTCAATGATCTCTCTCTTCATACCTAGCCAAAAGTAATGGCTTTTGACTGCTGCCACAGTCTTCTGATATCCAGGGTGTCCAGCATAAGTCATGTTATGCATTTCTCTTAGAATCACAAATTTCAATTCTTGGACATTGGGTACATACACTCTTTTTTTGTACAGAAGTATTCCATCAGCTCCCAAGGTGTAACTTTCCTTTTTCTGTGGCCTCTCACTCTGCTGTAGCTTTGCTACCAAATCTTTGTACTACAAATCTGCATTTGCAACTTCCAAAATTCTATCCTTAATATCAATCCTGTACATGCTAATGGATGTAGCATGTAAGTCATGCACCTTTCTGTTGAGTGCATCATCCACCTTGTTTTCCTTCCCTTTGATATGCTTGATATCAAAGTCATATTCACACAGAAACTCCAGCCAGCTACTTTGTCTAGCGTTTAAAGTCGGCTAATCAAACAAATATTTCAGACTATAGTGGTCTGTTCTCAATTCAAATCTTCTTCCCAAGAGGTAATGTCTCCATTTCATCAAAGCGTGAACGATTGTTGCCAACTCCAAATTGTGAGTGGCATAATTCTTTTCATGTTCTTTCAATTTCCTGGACTCATAACAGATTACAAATCCATCTTGGTTGAGAACTCCTCCCAACCCTTCCTTACACGCATCTGTGCACACCACGAAATCCATATTTGGATCTGCAATCCTCAAGATTGGAGCATTGGTTAACAGTTGCTTCAATCACTGGAAACTCTTCTCACACTCTTCAGTCCACTGAAACTTTTTCTTCTTCCTTTGCAAGGAAGTGATAGGGTGAGCTATCTTTGAAAACCCTGCTATAAACCTTCTGTAGTAGCCCACCAAACCCATAAAGGATCTAACTTCTGTCACATTCCTTGGTCCTGACCATTCTTGGATGGACTCAACCTTCTCAAGATCCAAAACGATCCCTTCTTCCGAAATAATGTGCCCCACGTAATGGATCTGCCTTTGGTAAAATGAGCATTTGCTCAATTTAGCAAATAGATGGTGTCCTCTCAACACTTGCAGCACTAGTCTCATGTGTTGTTCATGCTCTTCCTCTGACTTGGAATACACCAAGATGTCATCCAGGAATACTATGACAAACTTGTCTAAATAGTTCCTGAATACACCATTCATCGAGCACATAAAAATAACCGATGCATTTGACAGTCCAAATGGCACCACTGTGAACGCGTAATGATCGTACCTTGTTCTAAAGGCGGTCTTTTTGATATCCTCATACTTTATTCTTACCTGGTGATATCCTGATCTGAGATCTATCTTCGAAAATATTTTCGCACCCTTCAACTGATCGAAAAGATCATCGATCCTCGGCAGGGGATACTTGTTCTTGACAGTTACCTTGTTCAACTGTCGGAAATCAATGCACAGCCTCAACATCCCATCCTTCTTCTTCACAAATAGGACCGAGGCACCCAAAGGTGACATGCTGGGGCGAATTTACCCCTTCTTCAAAATCTCTTCGAGCTACAATTGCAACTCTTTCAGCTCTGGCGTACTCATTCTATAAGGAGCTTTCGACACCGAAGCTGCTCCAGGCATCAAATTTATAGAAAAATCGATGTCTCTCTTCGGAGGTAGTCCAGGTACCTCCTGAAATACATCCTTGAACTCTGTGAGTACCTCATGGTCTCCAACTCTTGAGACTTCATCTCTAGATGCTTCCTCCACACGGGCTGCAAATAATTGACAACCTTTCCTGTAACACTTCTTCAACTGCATGGTTGAGATTTCTCTAACAACCACAGCTCTAGGAATTCCTTGGACTGTTTTCCAATTTCCTTCCTCATCCAGGTATGTAAACCTCTTGTTATGACAGTCCAGGAGGGCATGGTGCTGGTCCAACCAGTCCATCCCAATTAAGCAGTCATAAGAGCCTAAAGGCAGAACATTCAATTCAGCCTTCATGCTCAATCCATTCATGTCTATCAAACAGGATTTAACCAATTCAGTGACCTTCCTCTTGGTTCCTGTAGCCAACTGCACTAACCAAGACCTTTCATGTTTGCTTCTTGATAAATTCAAACTTTCCACCACCCTAGTATCTACATAACTATGGATAGCCCCGGAATCAATTAAAATAATAGGTGGTCGGTTGTTGATCATACCTTCCACTTCAATCATGTGCGATTGAAATTCTACTTGCTTGTTGTCTAGGGCTGCGTAGATCCTTGGCATCCTACTGCCCATATCCTCCACTGTTTCAGCTTGTTGAACATTGTGGATAGCTCTCACTTTATATTTTCTGTGGGGGCAGTCTCGGTACCTATGGTTTCCTTTACAACCCCAACACTCTATAGGTGGTGGTCTGGGCATTTGCTCACCCACTTCAGCCTTCCTGGGCTCTCTGAAAGATGGTTGTCCCTAAGGACTATTTTTGAAAAAGGGAGGCTTGTTTCCCTTCTGCCTCTGCTCTTTCCTGAACTTCTTCTGATCATCCCAAGCCTTCCGAAAAGTAGGCCTTTCTCTTTGTTGTTCATATAAGCATTTAGCCCTTCTTATTGTTTCTTCCATAGTCTTAGGATCATCATACTAAATCTTGTCACCAATAGAAGGTGGCATTCCCCTCAGATATCTCTGAATCTTGACAGCCTCATCTTTAATGAATGGAACATACTTCAGTAGTTCCAAAAACCTTCGTTCATATTCATCGATGGTCATGCTGCCCAACTTGAGTTTGAAGAACTCCATCTTTCTGTCATAGTACCTTTTGGTCAGGTATTTCTTCTCGAAATACCTCTTGAACTCCTCCCAAGTGATATCTTTCTCACTAATGTGTTGCACCTGCACAAAGTGATCCCACCACATGGATGTTTTTCCTTTCAGTTGATACATCGCAATTCTTCCTTCTGCATGAGCGGAATAATTCTACAGTTGGAAATATTTCCTCATGCCTAGCAACCATGTTTCGGCATATTCCTCCTTCTTATGTTCTCCATCAAACGTTGGAGGCTTGATCTTTTTCATCTCCCCTTTCAACTCATCCCTTCCAGATGTTCGGTGTTTTCTAGTAGGGGACGGGCTTGAACTACTGTGTGCTTCCCTGCTGGAATGCTTTGGGGAGCGACGATGATGTCTGCTACCACTCCTCGATCTCCTTCTTCTCTCAGGGGTTCTGACACTTCTTGATCTTCTTTTCCTCTCAGGGGTCCTACGACTCTCTATCTTGCTTGAGTCACTCCTCTTCTCCAACTTCCTTTCTATTATTTCTAGATTCTTCAACACTTTTAAGTTGAATTCTCCCTGTTGATCCCTAACCCTCATGAGCTTTCAGCTATCAGCTCGGTGAGCCTGGGCATCTTTCTGCAATCTTTCAATGAGTTTCATCATACATCCTTCCTTATCCATTTCTTTTCCATTCCCATTGGAGTTCGATCCTTCGACTCCCAGGTTGACATCCCTTCCTTCTCTTTCGCTCTCTGAACTGGAGGCAATCTTCACCTCTTCCATTTCTATACTCGGCGTAGATTCACGGTTGATTTGACACTCGTTGAACTCTGCACACATAATGTGAAATAAACCGAAGTTTTTCAGGCCCTTAAACCTTCCAGGACTTACAACACTCATAAACCAACATGAACAAGAAAAAAAAACGTTTCGATTCCATTAGTTTTCTGAGTTCTATTTGGCTCTGCAAATTTTCGGGTCTTTGGAGCTTCGGGGTCTCAGTCCACGAAGATCCAACAGTTAAATCCTTGATGGTTCTTTTGTCTTTGAAAATTTGGGGACTTCGGCACTTCGGGTTTTTGGGTGATAGCTTCCTCTTTCTCCCTACCCTCGTAACAAAAGACACCTTTCACAACTTCATGATCTCGCGAGTTTGTGAGTCGAAGACCCTTGACTCTTCTTCCTCCAAATGCCAATACCCGAGATGTGATACGGTATGGCCCCCTCCTCCCTAGTGCCTGCTACAAATAACCGTAGGCGAGGGATAAGTGCTAGCACCTCTAGCAACTCGCGACTTCGCAAGTTGGAGTGTTGAGCCCTCGTGCTCCTCCTTTGCGAATCTCGAAATCCTGATTTACTGTACCCTTCAGGCCCACATAGCACAATTGTCTCCACATCTACAGTGGCGAGTGGCACCCTTCGGAGGGTCCACGTCACCTTCAATGACATCATCGGGTCCCACCACTCTCTCTTGTCTCCTCGACTTACTGGCACGTGGCACACCCATGTGTCCATGTCTATTCCAAAGGGAAAATCCAACGGTTAGACTTTTCTCAGATCTACAGTGTAGATCTTTTCGGCGTTTCAGAGTTTCGGGCATCGAAGTTCATGAAACCACACATCTCAAACTTTCATTTGCCAAAATCCCAAAATTACTGTCTACCCCCCCTCACTTGATCCAACGGTCAAGTTCCTATCTTACAATCTACGGTGTAGATCGTTTCAGAATTTCGAGTTTTCGCTATTTCGCGACTTGCGAAAACAAGGTTCTTCCCTTTTGGTTTCTCGGGTACCGAAATGTCATCCGGCAGCCACGTGTTCCACTCGATGGATGGTCCTGACGAATTCAAGGTTTCACGTATCACGATTTCCACGTTCCTGTGCAACTCCAAAGGGTTTTTAAACCTTGCGCACATTTTCCAGATCTGACGGTCACGAGGGTTCTCCTTTCCCCTGAATAGATCCTATGGCTCCAACACTTCTGGTGTGGAGTCCTCTCTCCCTATCATTAGATACCACATCGGTTGTGGTTTCATAACACCTCTACACCTCTTGAGCTTGGTAATGTGGTCAAGTAACTCCTTGACACTCAGGAGCATTCAAAGGTCCGAAATTGGTCCTCTAGACACAATTTCTCCTCAAACTCTTGGTCCAAAGACCACTCAACTCGCCCATCTAGGCTCAATGTCGAAACCTTGGCTCTGATACCATACTATAAAACCCTTTTGTTACTGTTGCGATGCTCTTATACCATACTGTAACGCTCCCGACCATCAACCCTATGGTCGGGCCAACATTACTACGCGGAATAACAATACTCACACTTAATTATATAAACAACATGCATTTAAGCAATGAAACATATTTAAAACTTAGAGTAAGCCTAAGAATTACTGCTAATAATTTTAAAACATGGCATTAGCATTAATTCATATGCACAGCAGAATAAATGATAATTATAAATACACAGACATGCAGAAACATAATTGAAACATCATCTGGTACTTATCTTTGAAACAGTGGTAGTTCCACTAATCAAGTGTAGGCCTTCCACGAACCTCCCATCCTTAGACCACATTGCTCATCAAGCTCAGTAGTGGGTCACCCATGAGCTGGGACTAAGCTCCACCCCAAGGCAAGGAATTCTAGGCTAGGTTGAGGTTACAGGGAAAACACACAATCACAAGGAAGGAATTCTCTCCCAGGAACCACTCATACTCACTGCCCACAGACTCTCCTTCCCCACATGCTTGTTCCACCCCAGGAGTATACACCTTCTCTGTCACCTAGACAGTCCTTCGACTGCTAACCTCCCTTGCCTTGGGTTTCAGCAACAGAGAAGACCAGAAGTCTCCGAGCTCTGTGGCAGCTACAGGGTTCCTCCCAGGAGTTCTCTCCTTCCTCTGCGCACTCTCTCACCTGGAGAGAATCACTCACAGGACAAGAAACCTATTCTTCCAACTTCAATCACCTCTCTCACCTAGAGAGAATGTTGTACAAACTGGCCAACAAGCCACACGCAGTCCAGCACTGCATGGCCACAACAACCAACGGGAAAAACAAACATGAGCTTTCCAACAGGCTTAGCAATGACAGGATGGTCTCGTAGTTATGGATTGGGAATAGAGATTCCACACACAGGTTCGATGGTTCAGAAAGAGGGTGTCTCGACTTTTCAGAACTCAACACAGGCTATCCCCAAAATCAACACAGACTTTTGCCCATGGTTTCAGAATTGCACGAGGTCTCTTGCAGAGGTCGGACGGGTTCACCCTCGGGCAGTCAGGTCGAATGGAGGAGGAGCCCCCAACATGGCTCATATCCGTCATTTTATTTGCATGCACTTGGATTGACACTTGTCACCCATGAAACTACATAAGTTCCTTTAGCATGCATTCCTCCCACCATTTGGAAATCACATGTCCTTCCAAAAGAACTTAGGATAAAAACATATTGCTCACATGTCTTTTGGAATAATATTAAAATATTATTCCCCAAGGACTTGAGTCCCTAGGATCAACACTTAGCCCCTAGGCTCCACACTTAGCCCCCTTTTTCCCACCTTCCAGCCCCTAATCCTTTTCCCACTCTGTGGAAGCTTAGTTCCCCATCACTCATTCATCGTGGTTGGTCTGCATGCAGCGATGTTTATATTTTTATTAATAATGTTCATAGATACATGTACAAAATCAAGCTTTTGGCCTTCAACACTTAGGCTCTCTGGCCTAATAATCACATAAGCCTACTAGCTTATATAACCTGGCTCACCAGCCTATACAACATAATTTACAATTCATTTCATAAACTAGATTTACAATAGGGCTCGGCCTTGTGGAGATTACATATGGTATCCTGTGATGCATACCCCAGCCACCAACAGGTTGAGCAACGTCACTATAGGACGTCTCTCTTAACTCTGATACCAATTTGTAACATCCTCGACCATCAAACACATCGGGAAACTCCACAAAGGAACACACACACACACACATATATATACCATGCATTTCTAATGAATTTAAAAAAATTAATACATAATTACTGCTACCATACAGACTCCTGTGGAATTGACAGTAATTCATACGTGCAATGGAAAACATGATAACATTTCAAGAATCACAAACATGCAAAACATACATAATTAAGCATAGAAATTATACTTATCTTTTAACTGGAGAAAAACCACCAACTGTGTGTAGACCTTCCACGAACCTCCCAGCCTTAGACCACATTGCTCATCACTCTCAGGAGTGGGTCACCCCCGATATGGGACTAAACTCCACTGGGCAAGGGATTCCTAGGCTAGGCAAGGTCAATAGGAAAGTCACACAGTTTAAGAGGAAGGATTCTCTCCCATGAGACACTTACGCCCACTACTCATAGACTCTCATTCCCCACATGCCTGTCACACCCTAGGAGTATACATTTTTACTGTCACACAGTCCATCGGCTAGTCCACTCCCTTCTAGGTCTTTAGCAACAGGACAAACTAGAATTCTCAGAGCTCTGTAGCAGCTACGGGACTCCCTCCAGGAGAAGTCACTTCCTCAACACACTCTCTCACTTGGAGAGAGTTGCTCACATGCCTGACAACTTGCTTCTTCAATCCACAACAACCTCTCTCACCTAGAGAGAGAGTTTCTCACAGGCCTGACAACCTGCCTCTTCAACCACGAGCTTGACAACCTGTCTCTTCAAACCACAATAGCTAAGTCGAGTAAGGAAAGGGACAACTCAATAAATTACAAAGGTGCACAATGGCCACGAGTTCAACAATGGTGGAAATGGTTGGTTGCGTTCTTTCTCAGTGCATGAGTGAACTCGTGAGGAGAGATGGGGCAGAATGGTCTACAATAGCGAATATGATGAGAGCATGAGATACAAAACTGTCTCCGCGTGAACCTCCCTGCGTGAGTGAGTTAGTGAGTGAGTGTGTGAAGATGAAGAGGTAGACGATGGAGACCAAGTGAGCTAGGCCAAGGATGGAAGAATGGGGAGTGAACCCCCCCAACAAGTTGACTTTCCAACTTAAACTACATGTGCCTGAGCTGACACATGTCACCCATGAAGCACGTTCCTTTCCATTTGGAAGTCCCCCTTCTTCCCAAAGGAATCTAGGATATAAACATATACTTCTAATCAACTTTTGGAATAATAATAAATTATTATTCTCTTGGACTTAAGCCCTTAAGCTTAGCCCCTCTTTCCAACCTCTCAGCCCCCTCTCCCTTATCCAACCTAGTGGAGCTTAGTCCCCCATTCTCTTTTATCATGGTCGGTCTACACGCAGCGATGTTTTTATATTAATAATATGAATGTTTACATGTACAAAATAGGCTCCTAGCCTTTAACACCTAGGCTCTCTAGCCTACTAAGACATAATCCTACCAGCTTATAATTACTTGGCTCACTAGCCTACAAAACATGTTTACAATTCATAATACAACGGGGGCTCATCCTAGGGATATTACATATCCAAAAGGAAAGGATATATCACTTGTTGCCTACATAGATGCAGATTGGGAAGGTTGCATTGATGACCGATGAAGCATCAGTGGAGCAACGTTCTACTTGGGTAAGTGTTTAGTATCTTGGCTAAGCAAGAAAAAATCATTAGTATCTTTATCTGCAACTGAAGAAGAGTATATTGCAACAATAAGATGTTGTACACAGGTTCTATGGATGAAACAAACTCTGACATATATATAGTTTGAGTATGATGATCCCATTCCAATATATTATGATAACACAAGCGCCATCAGTATCTCAAAGAACCCCGTGATGCACTCCAAGACGAAGAACATTCCAATCAAGTATCACTTTCTATGAGAACAGGTTGCAGAGAAGAAAATCAGAGTTGAATATGTGGGCACAAAAGAACAATTGGTAGACATCTTTACAAAATCGCTTCCACGAGAATCCTTTGAGTATCTTTGCTAGAGACTTGGAGTAATGTTTACTCCAAAATGAATTTTTTTGAATGCTTATCTTATATGTCTTAGATTTACATGAGGAAGCACCATAAAGAGGAAAGTTCAGGTCAGGAGATGAATTTCAGGAAGAGTTCATTCAAGGGGAGTATCCCCAAGGATAGTTTAGCTAGGGGGATCAACCCCAGATGGAAAGATACATTTTCCATTGATGACAAAGGGGGAGATATTTATTAGATGTAGAGCACAGAGGCATGGTTTCAGGGGGAGCGATGGTCACATGAATAGCATGAGTGATATGACTTTAGTATTGCATCAGATTGTTTTCATCAATGCCAAAGGGGGATATTGTTGATTAATTGGGTTGGTTTTCATTGATGTCAACCCTTGAAGAAAGTCTGGTAGCGGATTTCGATAGCACAAAGATTTAGGTAATGGACCCAAGTTTGTTTGATGGATAATGGTATGAGTTTTGATATATTTGAAGGTAAAACTATTCTAGATGGATAGTACATGTCATGCCATTTTTGGTGGTATGTGGAACGTCACATAACTCCTCACGATTAGATATTTATGGCCATGTGAAGTTGGAGGACCCTCATGAGTCATCTAGAAGCCCCAAAAGGTCAAAGTAGTCAAAGTGTTTACAAAGAAGAAATTATTTAAATAATAAAGTGAAGTGATGAGTGTACTATAATTCAAAGAGGATGCAAAAGAAATTACTTACTAATTATGGAAAGTGGTTAAGTTAAGTGGACAAGCGATTATAAGTGGGTTAGCCCTAAAATAAGGAAAGTGGGTTAGGATGGTTAGAAGGTAAGCCCTTGAGGAAGCTACATAAAAGTATAAATAAGAGGCAAGGGTATCTCATTCAAATCACACTTGAATATCATTGAATATCTATTTTTGTGAAAGGTTATTTGGGCAGGTATTATTGATAGAGAAAAAAGTGTGGCAGAAAAAGTGCAAAAGAAAAATTGCAATAGAAAACGTGTGGCAGGAAAACTGCGGCAAAAAAGGCACGATAGAAAAAGTGTGAAAGAAAAAGTGTGGCAGGAAAACTGTAGAAGAAAAAGTGAGGCAGAAAAACCACAGTAGGAAAAGTGCAGCAGAAAAATCGTGGCAGTGGATTCGCGACAACAAAACCGCGGCAACAAAAAATCTACAAAAGGAAAAAAGGGTATTGTTTTCATGTGTAGTGTTGAATTTATGAATCAAATTGAGGGTTTTCCTTGTAAATATGTTGGATGCCCTCTTGGGAGTTTATGACTTGTTGTAGAGTTAATCAGAGGAAGATCTACTGAAGTATAGTATTGGTTCATGTTTGAGGGATTTTGGTTGAGGTATGTTGATGAAGTTATTGGTACAAATAGAGGTTGTATAACAGTGAGGTTCTAACACATGCTTTGAGGTATAGACTTGTGGTATAATGTTTGAGGTATATGTGATCAGATTAGATTTGGATGATGAAATTGATGAGGGATTTTGGTTGAGGTACATGTTGGGTACATGGTTGAGACAAGTAGTTGATGAGTTGGCACATACATGAGGTGTATAGTTGGGAACTTGTTGTAGTATTGTTGACACATGGTTTATGGATGATGTAGCATACTTGTCTTGGTATATTATTAGAAGCACATATTGATCTTGGCGATGATTATGAGTTGTTGTGATATGCTTGGTTGATGCACATCTTGGTGATATTGTGCATATGGTTGAGAGTTGTCTTGGTGATTGATCTTGGTGAGTAGATCTGATTTGGTTGATAATATTGATGAGACAAGTTGTTGTGATAGGTTGTTTGTACGTGTTATTGTGACAGGCTATTTGTACATGTTTGGTGCATGGTTGATGCACTTGTTTATGATATAGGTTGATGTATGGTACATATTTTCATAGGTTATTGGTACAGGTTGTTATGGGTTGTTTGGTGCAAGTTGATTGGTACAAGTTTACGGTAGTATATCTCAAAGTTATAGTGTGACAGTGGTTACATCATTCTACTTATATTTCAGGTCGGTGAGACGGTGCAAGGAAAGATGGTTGTAGTCGAAGAACATAGGGGGTTTTAGCCTCCTTCTGGTTGTAGCCAGAGAATTGGGGAGGTGTAGCTTCCCTTAGGTTGTAACCTGAGAAACTAGGGGGTTGGAGCCTCCTTCCAGTTGCAGCTGGAAAACAAAGGAAGTTGGTGCTTCCAATGAATGCAATTCTTAAAGACATATAAGAAAAATCATTATGTGGTTTTCTCCCGCTTTGGGTTTCCACATAAAAACACCGGTGTACTATGTATGTGTATGATTGATCATTTGTTCATTGTTTATTTACTCTGCAACTATTGTATGATAATGCTACAATGATATAACACTTGCATTGTGTGGTTAAAAAGGATTGAATTTCTCTATTATTGATTCACCCCCCCTCTCAGTAATCCAACAAAGATGTCTTTGTGCTCTTCCAATATCTTGTCCAACTATTGTTGTTGTGTAGAGATACCTCATGTGGATGCTTTGGTGGTTGCAGTGACCTTCCATTCACCTTCTGGCTAGACCATAAAGAGGAAAAATATCATGGTCTGAGAGACTACCTTTCTTCACTGCTTCGTGGAGATTAAAGATACTACAGTAGTTGGGACTACCTTCGATACCTTGTAGAGTTGACCTCCCAAAGTAATAATGAAACTACATGGCCTAGATTCATAAATAACATAATGATTCCACATACACAGTTATCCTAAAATAGCATCACAAACTTCAAGGGGGGAAACATCACACACTACCTCGTCTTTGAAGGGTTTGATGTCATAGTGCAGGTGACACTGCTAGTTGACGCAAATGTATTGTCCCTCAATTATCCAATCGATGGTGTATGGTTGAGGATGTGGCATCATTGTTAGGTTCAACCTCTTGACAACCTCTACTAAGATTAGGTTTATTTAGATACATCTATCAACAATTAAATGGAGGGGGGTCCCCTTCATCCAACATCTATGAGTGGAAGAGGCGATCCCCTTCTTCAAGCTCTTCTGTTTCCTCTAGTTAGACTTTTGTGGTGGTGATGGTGACACTGGGTTCTCCGTCAATGATATTTTTTCCCTTATTTGGTTCTAAATTAGAGTTTGAGTTGGGATTCAATTATGAGGTTTTTGTCTTATCCGGTAACGATTGTTTGGAGTGACATTCATTAGTGTTGTTCCAAGATATTTTGTGGAACTCACATCACTTTCCAATGTCCTTCTTCGACTTCCCATTACCCTTATTTGATTATGGCTTGAAAGGGTTGTCCCGGGGATGACCATCATTTCTTTGTCCTTTTCTATGGGAGTTAAGGCCACCTTAACCATGCTTCTTCTACGATGGATTGGCAAAACTGAAATCTCTCTTATTATTTTTCTTGAACTTTTTCTCGATCTTGACAACATATATATAAGCGACTCCCAATGAGGAGATGTCCAAGAATTCCATTTCTGTTTGGATGTACCTATGTAGGCCACTACAGTACTTCAACACTAGGTGTCACTCATATTCTTTAATACTAATCTTTGTGCACAAGTTAAGGAATATGTTGGTGTACTCTGAGACATTTTGGTCTCTCTCTTGATGCAGAGTTTTCCATCTCATGTACTGGTCATCATAGTTTATAACAGGATAGTACTGGTCAACAAAATCCACCCAAGTGGGTCATAGACCAAAAAATGAAACTCGTCTTCTACATGTTTCTCACAGTAAGTCTCCTACCAATATCTGACATGGGGAAGGTCTTTAAGGAGCGCGGATATGATTTTTTCGTTGTTTGAAAATTTTTCCATAGAGAAATAACCCTCTAGCAAAATTAATCATTTTTCCAAAGTGACGGTGTCGATATGGCCTTAAAATAAAGGAATATCAAAGTTAACTTGTACGTTAAAGGTCATCACACCTCTGAAGTGTTTTTTGGTTGAAGGTGCTTCCATTTTTGTTGGAATCCGTCGATGGATCTGGGAAAAATTATCCATCATATCGTTCCTCAGTCATGCGAGGGATTCCTCAAGAAACAATTTGATAGGATTTCCTGCTTCATTGTCTCTCTTTTATTTTACTATGGGAGGATACTTGGGTCAATAGGAGTGTTCTTCCCCAATATCAACTAGTTTGAGGCCCAACTCTTAGTAGTGTGACCTCGTCAATGACATGCACAGAGAAACAACAAAGAGAAGATTGCTTTGATACCACTAATCTATATTACATTGAGAGTGACAAGAAGGAAGACATATAACAAGGAAAAACATAGATATATTGCAAGAAACACAATAATAGAGTTAAACTCAAATTCTATTAATGATTTTCTAGGACACAAAAGAATGTAAAATGAAAAGCACATAAGCTAGCTAGAATGGTTGTAGCTTATCTTTGTAGAGAGATATGTTTCAACTACGCTTTTTCGAAAGAATCTATTACAAATATGCCAAAAATCCCTTTTAACATAAATCATCAAGGAGAAAACCTTAAACATCCAAAACCCTAACCCCAAAAGATGAAACGCCAAAAGGTTTGTGGGCCTCGATGTGGTTATTTGATACAACAACTCCCCGGGGGCACAACGTTTGCATATGATCTCCATTTGGGTCACTCGGTACCCTGTTGGAAAGGTATATCTGATGAGTACACATTCCATTCATCCTAGCAATTGCTTTCAAGTACATGTTAGGCATTGTCGTGCCAAAAAATGTCGTTTAGGGCCTCAAAATGGCACTTGAAGTTTGGGACCCAAAAGTACCATAGAAAAATTGTCAAGATGTGGAACCATTCTGAATTAATGGAATAGGTGGGTGGTCACTAGTATCCACCTGGATCACTTTTTTTGTTGTGGATTTGCAAACCTGAACTGCTGCTTATTTCACTGCTTAAATTTCTACTGGATCTTGATAATATATCGATAAGTGACTCCTAGCGAGGAGATGTCCAAGAAATGCATCTTTGTTTGGACGTACTTGTGTAGGAAACTATGGTACTTCAAACCCAAGTGGTGATCGGAGTCTCTGATACCCAACTTTGAGCATAAGGTATGGAATATGTTGGTTTACTCTGACACCGTATGGTATCTCTCTTGATGCAGAGTCATCCATATTGTGTATTGATCATCACAGTTTCCAACATCATATAATTCCTGGA
Source organism: Picea engelmannii (assembly GCA_009831015.1). Classification (NCBI taxonomy): domain Eukaryota; kingdom Viridiplantae; phylum Streptophyta; class Pinopsida; order Pinales; family Pinaceae; genus Picea; species Picea engelmannii. The sequence goes on along the minus strand of ML863861.1, from coordinate 8,921 downwards.
TTAGGGAATTAAAAAAGGCTTCCCAAGTGGTTCCTCTAATCAATGTCACAGACTCATCCTCATTCTATCTCACCCAGTAACTTTCCCACCAATATTTTACACAGAGAAGGGCTTTAAGGAACGCAAAGGCAAGGTGTCATAATTTTTTTGAATAGAGTAATAACCCTTTAATAGATTTAACCATTTTTCCAAATCATATCCATATATTTGGTCTTCAAAAAAAGGTATAACAAAGTTAACTTGTACCTTGAAGGGTGTCACACCTTTGAAATGGCTACTTGTTGAATGTGCCTTTCCTGTTGTCAGCAGTCATTGAAGGATATGGGTGAAGTTGTCCATCATCACGTTTCATTGTCGCACGATGGATTACTCAAGAAAAATATTGATAATATATCCTACTCCATCATCTCTCTTTTCTTATGTCATGGGAGGTTGCTTGGGTCGGTGAGAGTGGTCATTCCCAAGTGAAACTAGCTTTAGGCCCAACTTGCTATACCCTGACCTCATCAAGGACATGCACCAAGAAATAAAAAGGATCATATTTTTGCGATACCATTCATATGGATTATATTGAAAACGAAATGAAACACATATATAAATATAGAGATTACAACAATACAATGAAACTCGACTTATGTTAATGAATAAAATAGTACACTACTATAGAACACAAACTAGATAGAATGGCAGTAGCTTGTCTCTGAAGAGAAAGATATGTCGGTTATGCTCATTCGCAAAACAATGATTACAAAAGAGGTCGAAAAAGGGCATTTTATCATGAATCCCAAAAAAAAAGAGGCAAAAACCCTAAGCATCAAAACCCTAAACCTAGAAGATGAAACACTAAAAGTATTTTGGGCCTCGAGGTGGTTAGTTGATACGTCAATGTCCAAGGGGCACAAATTTTTCATATGATATTTGTTTAGGGTGAACAATATCTCATTGGAAAGAACTAACCAAGGATTACAACTTTTGGTTGGGGCCAAGAGGTATGTCAATGACAACCCATGGCCCTCCAAATGTCCAAAAAACATTGTTTAGGGCCTCAAAACGACCCTGGAAGTTT
>ML863859.1:6790-22774 GCA_009831015.1 Picea engelmannii | reverse complement strand
CCCAGGGGGGCTGACCCACTTCAGGTGGAACGTCTCCCTTTGATGGCCCAGGACGTCACCTAGGAGCCATTGACGTCATCTTAAGAGTGTGGCAGTCTGACAGGGCAGCTGGCACGTATGGTAGGGTTTGGAGGCCCAAAGAGGGCCAACGTTTTGTCATTTGTGCTGGATTTTGCACTAAAAAGGGCTAACGTCTCCCTTAGTAGGGCTTGACGTCTTGCTTATGCTAATTTATGGCTTTGATTTAACAATTTAATGTAAAAACAGTATGATTTGGTTTGTATCCTTGTCGGCTATTTTAATGACCTAATTTTAATTAGAGGTCATGATACACTATATATTGAGGAGTCTTTCCCTCATTTTGACAGGAACACACAACTCACTCTCTTGTGAGGTCTGATTTTTGTACCCTTATTGGGTATTTGGTCTTTTAAAGTGAGGCGCACTTGTTGATGGAAGGATTTTCTTGGCATATTTGGCATTTCTCTTGAAGGAAGGTTTACAACTAGGGTTTTCATTGTTATTTCTTCATGATATGTAAGTGTATTTTCTGCAAAAATTCTTAATTGAATGTTTGTAGGTTTGTATTCTTGCATTTACTTAATATAAAATTTGTTGATTTAAAACCCTAGGTGACAAGCACACAAGTAGGTCCTTGTTTCATGTCCCCTAAAAGAGAAATATTCAGTCATTGAAGAAGGAAGGAAGAGCCTAGCCTTTGCTATACTCCTTTTACTTTTCCCTTGTGCTAGCTGTGATTTTTAAAGGTTAAGAAGAAGGGGACATCCCAGGCCTAGGCTATCTACACCTACGACCGTCCATCTTCTAGGGTTTGATGATAGAGCCTTGCGATTGCAACACTCTCCCTCACCTCATTCTCTTGTTTTAACTTATCTTGTATGCTAGTCATTTTGCCAAGTTTGACCTAAGGAAGGGGGAAAGAGCATGAGGCCTTGCTTAAGCAACACTGTAGTGAGCCTCTTTCCCCTAGAGTTTTGATTCTAGGGCCCTGCCATTGCAACACCTTAGAACCCTTCCCTCTTTTCCTTAGCCTTTTATCCCTTCAACTTTGCGTCCTCTCCTTAATTGACTCCATATACCCTTAGGCACTGATCTTAGATCCACAATGTTGAAGTGATAGTGCTCAAACAACCTCTCAAAACTTTTAAATTTGAAACCCTAACTGGGCTGACATCATACTTGGTTATTCCATCTTGACGTAGAACCTTTTGATGATAAGCAATTAGATGATGGTTAAAGGCATTTATTGAGGAAAAGATTGATTAAATACTTTGTTGGATACATCATCTCAATAGTCATTGATGAATTGATACTTTTCCATTGCTATATTGATAAATCATTGATCTCATTAATATCTGTTGTCTATAATTGTTTACATATTGATGCTATATAGTCATATGAACTACTAACCCACTGAATTATAGCCTGTATATATTATTTTTCTATTGTCTTGTTCTGGGCAGGTGTTCTCATTTGGGCATACACTTCTTTATTGGTTGATTAGCCGGACTATTTTACCTTGGTGGTAAACTGTGAGGAGGAACTTTTGCTTTGACCTTTATACTTTGGCCTCTTCAAAACCCCATTTTACTGGGGACGTCTCCCCTGGGCTAACCTCCCTGAATAGAAAGAATGTCCCCATTGTGGTGACATTGGTTGGGGTAGGTTTTTGTTACGCCAGTTTGGCCTCTACCTTCTAGCCTTTTGACCTAGCTACAAACTATGCGATAACATTTTGGTGTCGTTGCCGAGGAACATTGATTCAATTCTCCTCAAATGAAAAACCTTTTCGGTAAGCTTTGCCTCAAAGACCTTTTCTTACAAGCTTACCTGGCGACTCCACTAGGGTCTTTTTCTCCCTTTTTCTTTGGTAGTTTCAAGTAAACTATCTGGTGACTCCACAAACTAGAAGGAGATTCAACAATCCTCCTTTGTTTTTCAGAAGGAAGCCTTCCCTAAACTCTCATGTTGTCAAATCACTTTTTGGGAAGAACCTTCCTTTAAGAATCATATCTACCTCTCAGACCGCTACAACGAACCCAACAAACAATCAAAGACAATGGTCATCTACCCCTTTCAGACCGTTAGACATGTCAACCATACCAGGCTATCCTAGGCAAATGCCACCCAAGTATGAAAAGTGGTTGCCTAAATTCACTAGTACTGATGTAGTCAGTGCCGAAGAGCATATGGGCAACTTTTGGGCATTCTTTCAACTTCACCCCATCAATGATGGTGCTGAAGATTTGGTCATGAAGTTATCTCTGCTACTCTTTATGATGCCTCAAGGCATTGGTACCTCAGCCTTCCTGATGGAAGAATCAAGGCTATGGATAGACTTGAAGAGGCCTTTCTCAAAAGACGGAGTATCAAAGAAGACCCTAATATGCTTCTCACACAACTGAATAGCCTTGCTAAATATGAGAATGAGTCCATTTGGGAGTTTCACACCAGATTCGAGACTTTGCTACAAGGAATTCCCGCAAGCCATCACCCGAAAGATGACTACCTTGTTCATATTTACACCAGATCTTTCAATGGAAAACTAGGGTATCTTCTTAGAGACAAAAACCTCCAGTCCATTCAAGAATCCCAAGAGCTCACCACCAAGATAGAAGGAAATCTACTTTCATCTAAAATTGAGCCTTTTGCTAACCCAAGGGGGAGAATAGACACCAAGGAGAAGATAGTACACAACATTGAGCCTACAACAAATTTATGTGCTAGTATCAACAAATTACAAGCCTCCATGGATGGCATCATAAAGAATCAAGAAGAAATGATGAGTCGGATTGTCAGACTTGAAAAATCCCAGATCAAAGTACCCAGGCCTTCGTTCAAAGGGAAATTCCTGAAAGAGAACCAATTTTACAAGCCAAAGAATGAGCATGAAGTTCCAAACACCTTGTTCCCTACAAACGTTGTTGATGAAAACCCTTGGTGCCTGGAGTGTAGTGAAGCACATTGGGAGCATGAATGCCCTTATAATGCTTGCCAACAACATGGACTGCTTCATGAAATTTCCTCAGATAAATATCACAGATATAGAACATCAACAAGCCATGAGGGAAGCAGCCAAAGTAGCAAGAATGGTGGTAATAAACAACCTGGACCAAGAATCACAAGAAAAGATAAAGAAACAGAAAGTTCAGGTATACAGAAAGAATAACCCGAAACAACCTACCGCTGATCAGCCGAAAACCCCACCTCTTGAGGTGCTTCTTCCTAGGACATCCAAGACTGGTAAGGTTGACCTTAACTTTGACTTTGAAGGGGCATCATCAAAGATGCATGTGAATGTTCCCCTAAGAGAAGCAATCAAGATCCCATCCATCAAAGAACACTTTGATACTTTCTTTTCAGGATTAGATGAACCTATGGACCCCCCTATTATGTTGCAAGCTGACAATTTCAGGGTCCAGTATGGTGAAAAACCTCCCTTCATCATGACTTTAACAATGAACAACAAATATCTTAACAATTTCATGCTAGATATAGGTGTTGGTGCTAACATGATGTCTCTTAAAGTCATGCAACAAATGGGCTTTAAGGTCACTAGGCCTTATAGGAATCTGTGTGGTTTCGAATCTAAAGCAATACCCACACATGGGGTGGTTGAAAATGTTGAAGTGCACTTAAAAGAATACCCCGAGAAAGCAGTCAACATTGACATTATAGTGGTTTATGTCCCATATGTGTGGGGAATGTTGTTATCTAGGAAGTTTGGTGCAATGATAGGTAGTTCCCTTGAAATGGACGTCACCCTTTTGCGATTACCTTTGAAAGATGGAACGATGGGATGTCTACTTAATGTGTCAATAACTGGGGACCATGTGCAAGATATTGTTCATCCCACAAAAAATGATAAAACGCAGGACAATATGATACAAACTCTTCAAAAATATTCTCCAGAAGACATGCCCTTTGCAATAGAGAAAGACTTTGATCAGATCGAATGTCCCAAGAAAGAAAAATACCAACAACTCCTAGATGAATTCAAGAACAAAGAATTTGGGACGCTGAAAATACTAAAGAAAAATGAAGATGACATACAGATCCGTCCGTCTCAACAAGAATTCTTTACAGTGGAAGCCCACCCACCTCCCTCAGTGCAATACACCAGGGTTGTTTAGGGAATGACCAAATACAAAGTCAAAAGGTATAAGGAGGGAGATATGGTATGGATGTGGGATACTCAGAAAGGAGAACCAACTAATGTAAAAGGAAGCACATAGTCATGGCTCGGACCTTTCAAAGTTGGAATGGAATTAGTTGATAACTCATACTATCTGTCCACTTTGGAAGGAAGAAGGCACCCATTACCCATCAATAGGCACCTCCTCAAACCCCACCAAGGTGGTGGAACCTGACTCCACAGGTAAGTATAGGTAGGTAGGCATTTTTCATGTATTATACCATTTGCATTTCATCATAGTTTGCTTCCTCACTTGCATACTGATTGTTTTATTTCAGTTATATACATATATATATTGTTGGCTGGCAATACCACCCCACCTTTGTTATTGATGCCCTTTTCGAGTTGAGCTGGTCTGCAAGTTATGCCAGAGATACTGAGGTTCTCATGCTCTCTATGGTCAACACATGTCCCTGAGTTGGAGCCAGATGTTATCCCCAATTTCTAGGGATAAATAGCACATCATGTCTCAAGGCCAACAGGTCCTAGACATGGAGTACCAAGAGCAGGATTGAATTGAGCATAGCCCTAGAGGGATCATCCTTCTCTTCTTTCATCAGACTTATCTTGTCAGCAACAACAACATCCATCACCATCGTCCTGGTCTTGTATTAGAAAAGGCTCTTGCTCCATGAGGTAATTGGTCCAGGTATCATGGTATGTGTCACCTTTGATCATTATAACCTTTAGATATATGCATCTTACTCCTTTTATTTCTGACAACTGCTTGGATCTTACATTAACCCACTTGACCATTGTTTGGGGGATTGATAAGGTGCCTTAGCAAGCCTGTACCCATAGGTTTTGGTTTTCCACAGGGGGGATTTCTGAAGAGTCATCGTCTGCTCCCATCATATCATCACTTTTTCATCGTATCTCTTTCTCATCTCTCCCATTTCCCTAGTCCATGCATTAGGATGATCTGTTGGTGGGGTTGCACCTTATGTCGTGGGAAGAAGGGGCTAAAATCCCAAAAGGTAAAAGTAGTTGGTAAAAGATAAAATCCATAAAAATTAAATCTAGAGATGCCTCGCCCAGGGATCCCCGAGAAGGCAATAAAAAGCCTCTCAACAAGAAATAAGAGGGACCCAAAGAAAAATAACAAAACAAGACCTAGCCAAGAGGATAGGGGGTCTCATCACGAGACAACCTATTATGTTCATGGGTACCTAACAATATAACATTGCCATTATCTGGTTACCATGCCAGGGCAGTGACCTTTGGTTGCATGGCCAAGGGAAAGGGGTTCTCATCATGAGCCAGCCGTATCATCTCGATGAAAGTGCATGTGTGTAACATTGTCAGCTCTGCTCACCATGCCAAGGCAGTGTCCTCTAGTTAGTCCTTGAAATAAAAAGGGAAAAAATCAAGTAAAGAAAAGAAAAGAATAAAGGCAATAAAGGGCTTGGAAATAATTGCATCCATGACGGGTACAACTCACCTTCTACAAAGGCACCCACAAGTAATATCATGCATCCTTGTCTTTCACTCTACCCACATAACTGGACATCCCTTGACCACATCACCTCGTTTTACATGGCTTGGATGATACCCCTTGGAGACTTTCCTTTCCTTATGGATACTATCCCAATAGGCTATTTCGTCTTTTTCTTCGTCTTTGCATTGTAGGTCTTTGTAATATCTTTGAGCTATTGAATGATATATCAGGGTTTTTATGCATAGGTTTGATAACCTTAATGATGAAACATGATTAACATTGCTATAATCCCTGTGACTAATGAGCCCATGGAGGGTGAAGTTTTTGATGTGTTGGACCATGGCCGATGGACAGGTATCAGTTGGACCGGTACACATGGGGAGATGATTAGTTCGGACCTCCATGGGGCTAAAGAGCCCATTAGATGGTTGTTGGGACCCCATCAGGGGCAGAGATAGGACAATGTTTGATTGAGCTTTTACACCTGAGAAGAAGAAAGATGTTCCATTCGGGACACTTTGGCTGAGCCCATCCCAGGGGGTTTTACCCACTTCAGGTCGAATGTCTCCCTTTGATGGCCCATGATGTCACCTAGGAGCCATTGACGTCATCTTCAAAGTGTGTCAGTCTGACAGGGCCGCTGGCACATTTGGCAGGGTTTGGAGGCCCAAAGAGGGCCAACGTTTTGTCATTTGTGCTGGATTTTTCCCTAAAAAGAGATAATGTCTCCCTTAGTAGGGCTTGATGTCTTGCTTATGCTCATTTAGGTCTTTGATTTAACAATTTAATGTAAAAACAATATGATTTTGGTTTGTAGCCTTGACGACTATTTTTAATGACCTAATTTTAATTAGAGGTCATGATACACTATATATTGAGGACTTTTTTCCTCATTTTGACAGGAACACACAAATCACTCTCTTGTGAGGTCTGATTTTTGTGCCCTTATTGGGTATTTGGTCTTTTAAAGTGAGGCACACTTGTTGATGGAAGGATTTTCTTCGCATATTTGGCATTTCTCTTAAAGGAAGGTTTACAACTAGGGTTTGCATTGTTATTCCTTCATGATATGTAAGTGTAATTTCTACAAAACTTCTTAATTGAATGGTTGTAGGCTTGTATTCTTGCATTTACTTATAAAAATTGTTGATTTAAAACCTTAGGTGATAAGCACACAAGTAGGTCATTGTTTCATGTCCCCTAAAAGAGAAATATTCAGCCATTGAAAAAGGAAGGAACGCCTAGCCTTTGCTACACTCTTTTTACTTTTCCCTTGTGCTAGCTATGATTTTTAAAGGTTAAGAAGAAGGGGACATCCCAGGCCTAGGCTATCTACACCTAGTGTAGTGTCCCGAAGGCCGAGCCCCATTGTAAACCAAGTTATGAAAGGAATTGTAATTATGATTTATAGGCTGGTGAGCGGAGTTCTTATAAGCTAGAGGCTTATGTGTTTGTTTGGCCAGGGAGCCTAAGTGTTGAAGGCCAGGAGCCTATTGTTGTACTCGTATGTATGTAGAACATTTAATAAAATATAAACACCGCCAGGTGCAGATCGACCATGATGAATGAGTGAAGGGGGACTGAGCATCCACAGAGTGGGCAAGGAATTAGGGGCTGAAGGTGGGAAAAGGGGCTAAGTGTTGAGCCTGGGGGCTAAGCCTAGGGGGCTTAAGCCTGGGAATAATATTTTAATATTATCCCAAAAGACATGTGCATTTTATGTTTTATCCTAAGTTTCTGGCAAGGAGAGAACAGGCAAGGGAGATGCGTGTTGGTGGAACGCATGCGGTTCCATGGGTGACAAGTGTCAACCCTGACGCATGCAAATAAACAGCCAGGGTGAGCCGTGAGAAAGGTTCCTCCTCATCCATTCAACCCTCAGACTGCCAGAAGGTGAACTAGTCTGACTCATACAGAGAATCCCTCATGCATCCTATGAAACGAAAAGGCGTGTATTTGTGTTTGTTCCGGGATAGCCGGTACATCCCCTGTCTAAACAGTTCGAACCTCCGTTGACCCTTGTGTGGATTTTTTGTCACGCATCCTCGACAACCAGAGCATGAGTCTAACCTGTGTTGGTGGATTGGGAAATAAGAAGTGACCTGCCATTGTTGAACTTGTTGGAAAGCCCGTGTCTATTTTCCCTGTGGGTTGTTGTGACCACGCAGTGTTGGACTGCGTCGGGTCTTGTTGGTCAGTGATACAATGCTCTCTCCAAGTGAGAGAGGTGATTGAGGTTGGTAGAATAGGTTGTTGGCCTGTGAGCGATAGTCTCCAGGTGAGAGAGTGCATGGAGGAAGGAGAGGACTCCTGGAAGGAACCCTGTAGCTGTCACAGAGCCCAGAGACTTCTAGTCTGGCCTGTTCCTGTAACCCAAGGCAAGGGAGATTAGCAGCCAAAGGACTGTCCAAGTGACAGAGAAGGTGTATTGTCCTGGGGTGGAACAAGCATGTGGGGAATGAGGCTCTATGGGCTGTGAGCGTGGGAAGTTCCTGGGAGAGAATTCCTTCCTTGTGGTTGTGTGCTTTTTTCCCTGTAACCTCAGCTAGCCTAGTATTCCTTGTCTTCGGGTGGAGCCTAGTCCCAGCTCGGGGGTGACCCACTGTTGAGCTGATGAGCAGTGTGGTCTAAGGCTGGGAGGTTCGTGGAAGTCCTGCACTTGGTTGGTGGAATCTACCATTGATAAAGATAAGTATCTGATTATTCTTTAATCATGTTTTGCATGATTGTGCTGCTTATGTATCATGTTTTCCGCTGTGTATATGAATTAATATGAAAAGCTAATTGCTTGCTGATTATGGCAGTAATTCATATGAATACTCTGTAATTCATATGAATACTCTGTGTTGAATGTGTTTATTGTTTAAATGCATGTGGGTTAAATAACATCTATATGATTTATGTACAAAGTGGTGTTATAGTCTTCTTTTAAGAGAGATTAAACCTTAGTAGCAGAAAAGGTGCACTACAGTTTGGTATCAGAGCCAAGGTTTCGACACTGAGCCTAGATGGGCCAGTGGAGCGGTCTTTGGACCGAGAATGCGAGGGGAAATTTGGTCTGGAAGGCCAATTTCGTACCCTGGTTTGCTCCAAAATGTCAAGGAGTTACTTGACGAGTTTTAAAGCTCAGGAGGTATAGCGGTGTTATGAAACCGTAGCCACTGTGCTATGAGTCCAAAAGGAGAGAGGACTCCACATCGGTGGTGTAGGAACTCAAGGATCTATTCGGGAGGGAAGGCAAACCCTTGTGACTGTCAGATCTGAAAAGTGTGCACGGGGTTTAAAGCCCTTTGGATATTGCACAGGAGTGTGGAAATCTCGATACGCGAAATCCCGAATTAGTCAGGACCGTCCATCTCGAAGGGATAGGTGGCGATAATAAAGAGCCCGTCGACATTTCGCATGTCGAAATATCGAGATATCGACATTTGTGAAATCAGGAGTCATGATGAAAGGAGGTCGGGAATCTTCATGGTAAAAGTCTCGAGAACGATCCGAGCCATACGTTAGTGGGGACACATGGCAGAGATTGAGCAACCCATCGGTATATCGGCTATCGGGGTTTTGAGTTGACATAGAACTTTGTCATCGGGGAATTGCAAGTTGCGAAATCCCGAGATTGGATCTAAGCCATCCGTCAGTTGAGACACGTGGGCGAGATTGGGAGCCCATCGACATATCAGGGTTCAGCATTTTGCGAATCCTGAAGACAAGGCACCTGGAGGATTTGAAATCGCGAAATCGTGAAATAGCAAGAAGCGGCGAGGACCGTCCATTCTTGGGGACGTGTGGCCAAGATAGAGGTATTTGGGAAAGTTCCAGAAGGAGAGTCATCCATTGGGAAATCGAGTTTCGGCGAATCGCGAATCCTAAGGACATATGTGTTTTGGCATTGGAAAGTCTGAAACCTCGATAGGAGGTATGACTATGGTCATATAAGGGGAGGTCGTGTGTGTTAGCAACAATTATGGTATCGGGGAACACAAGTACGTGGGTCTTCAATACTGCGCGATAAGTGCAGAAGAGTAGCACACGGGAGAAATCTATCTTTGGCCCGAGGCAAGCAAGCTAGCCTGATCATGAACATGAGAAGCGGCAAAAGCTCCGCAGGAGGGCTTCATCGAGAATCGAGATATTGGAGGTCCTGAGAGCGAGAGTTTTGTGCGTTGCAGAATCGCGATACGCGATTTCCCGATCAGTGGGGAACAACTGTCAATCGTGGAGGACAGGTGGCAGGCTTTCGCGACGAGGAGCGAACCGTTGACAGGTCAACAGCCATGAGCCATTGGGGATCGGGGAATCACGAATCTGGAGGACGCGTGCTCGATGACATTACAAACCATGAAACTCCAATGGGGGTTTGGCTATGGTCACACAGAGACAGGTCATATGGATCATGTTCTAGCTGGTAAGGGCCAGCTTATGAAAGCAGAGCTCATCGCAAATCGGAGGATCGAGAGTTCCTAGTACATGTACACCTCGGAACCGCGAATCCCGAATCCTAAATTCTAGAAACCCCAAAAACTCATCACATACCTATCCCTTGCTGCCACATCATATCCCCGTGTCATGCCAACCACAGTTTTTCCAGCCTCTGTGTTCCTCCACCTGGCTCATACACTTCAAAACCCATGGATTTTTCCACTTGTATTTTCCCTATCGCTTTGCCCCTTCTCGATCACTGTCCATTCACCACTTCATGTCCGGTCCTCCAGTCATCACGACGACCTCCACGTCTACCCATTAGTCCTGCCATGAATTCTCCAAACAGGTCCAAATGGCAGAATGAGAAGGCCTCCATGTCCTGTAAGTACAGAGTCGACCGGGGCCTTTCCGATCCCAATGAAATAGTTATTGCAGCAGTTGATGGTGGTTGGACATCGTTTCGACCATAAATGGAAAGGCCAGAAATGACTATGAGCTTTTCAACTCATTCACAGGTCCTTTGGGAGCGCGATTGTGTCTGACTGAAGTTCATGACTGTCCAGAGACTACAGATGCAGTAAACATGCAGACGTAATGTCTTCAATGAGATGTCTCGAATTGGCTTCCATGTTTTTGATCTAAGTATTTAGAGGAGTTTTCTCACTTTTGGTAAGCATCGATGGTTGAGCGGAGCTCCCGATTGTAAATTTTTAATGAAGCATTGTTTTCTGGTTATTTTTAGACTTCTGAGACTTCTTTCCTTATGAATGCCAGTTTCTTTACATCTTTGTTATACTGTGTTAGAGCAGCTCGAAATTGGAGGACCCAGTCGAGTTGTAGTTGTTATAGGATGATGTTGTAATGGATCACTGTAATAGTTATGGAGTCTCTAATCAGTTCTTGTGATATTCCCAGCGCTGAGTGACATGGAATTGGAGGATCCAATCAAGTCCCCTTTCAGTTTCTTGAGACCCTGAACTAAGCGGATCTTGCATTCAGAGTCTTTCTTCTGCAAACTGCTGAAATCCTATTGCTCAAAGTTGTTTGTTCACTTTTCCTACTAAGTCTTCCACCTGCTCATCCTTTAATCAACCCACTGGCTGAAGTTAGGATTCTAGACCTCCTTTGTTCTTTACGTACCAGATCCAGTCCCTGAGTTAGAGTAATACCTCCTCGAGTCTTTATCTCCATTTGATCACCCCTTTATAAACAAATCATGACATTAAACTGATGGGTGTCGGGCTCTTCTCCTGAAAGAAATCCAGGAGTGACTTCCGACGCTAACATTTCTGGCGCCGTTGCCGGGGATGAAATTGAAGATTTTCCCTGGGTAGAACGACATTGAGCCTCTGAATCCAAAGGTGCATCGGATTATCGGAGCCTTTCAAGATTGCTAAGTTGCACCTGGTGACTCCATTGTGACGACTCCACTGGGGAGAACCTGCTCTGTTAATTGTGTCTTTCAGAGGCAGGCATACCCGGTCTCATCCATAGTTGCCTCTAGCTACGCCTGAAACAGATCCAGAGGCGTTGCTCAGAAAGGGAAAGGCCTCTGGAGAAGAAGCGTCCATCACTGAACCAGATAATCCACCATATCCTTTTGTTGGAGCTCCTTTTTCTCCTCCTCAGTTATTTGACAGGCCTGTCTCTGAAGTTTCTCGTTTCCTAAATTTTGGGAGTGTTCCTGTTGAGTTTTCCTCTCCTGGTCTGGGACCGGAGGGTCAAGACCTTGTCACTCCCCTCTCTCCTGAAGCTATACCCTGGCGTAGACCCAGGACCACAGAATATTTCCCCACTCCTGCACAAGGGGGAGCACTTGTTGACTTGAGCTCGATAGCTCGTTCCTTGAATTACCTCTTGTTTCCCATCCCACTCTAAGATTCATTTCCGGTAGCTCCTTCACGAACTCCTTCTCCTCCAAATTCTCCCCCACCTAATATCCCTATGGCTGGTGCTAATCCCCCTCTGAATAGAATGGATGCCATAGTCGCTACCAGATATGCTCCCTTAGTCCTAACCCATCCTATGAACCCTCTCCCTGCCAGAGATTACTTGAAATACATGCCCAAGTTCACTGGGGAAGGAGACATAACTACCGAAGAGCACCTGGATACTTTATATAGTTATGCAGACAACCTCAATATTGAAAATGAAGATGTCTGGATGAGAGTCTTTGTCCAGAGCCTGGATGGTGAAGTGAGGAAGTGGTTTAGAGGATTGGCTCCAAGATCTATCGCTGGGATTGAAGCTCCTGATAGTGCTTTCCTGAGGCAGTGGGGAGATAGGAAGGATTTCATGTATTACATGACAGAGTTTAGGTCTTTGAAGAAGATGGATGGAGAGTCTATCTCTGACTTCTCCAAAAGATTCAATAAGATGTATAATAAAATCCCTGCGGAGATAAAGCCTTCAGAAGCCTCTGCCAAAATTTCTTATGCTAGTGCGTTTGGCCCCGATTTCTGCCTATTATTGAGAGAAATAAGAGCCACCTCCTTAGCGTAAATGCAAGATGCAGCCATAGAAGTGGAATCTAATGTATTAGCAGCCGACAGACTGAGGAGCAAAGATGATGCAGACAGGAGAAAGGGAAGATCGGAAGCCTCAACATTCGACCCAGCAGTGCCCCACCCTCAAGTGGACGAGCTGACTAAGATGGTGAAGTCTCTGTCCGCTATGATGGAGAGAATGAGGGTGGAAGGGAGGCAAGCATATAAAGGCCCTCAGATCGCCGAAAATAAAGGAGAATTCAGGAGGCCAAATAATTTTACTTCCCCGAATATGCAAAGAGAGAAGGGAAGAGACAGAGAAGACCAAAAGATCCAGGCCCCTTTCCAAAACAATTTCGTGGCTGAAGGGGAAGAAAGAGAAGCAGACGAGCTTGATCCTCAAATCCATTGCCTTGAAGACACTCCTCCTTTCCCTCACCTCACTCAATCAACATATGAGGAATCTCTCATGGATAGTCAGCTAAATGAATTGAGCAAGGGAGACAAGGTTAGTGGCAGCCGAGGCAGGTACAACCTGAGATCTTATAAAAAGACAGCAGCGCCTGATATTCCTGAGTAGTCCACTAGAACAAAGAGACCTTCTAATGAAATAGCAGATGGTCACAGAGGTAATAAAGCTCTACCCCCTTCTCCGATTGTCCACAATCAGGTCCCTGGAATAAAAGAGATTCCAAAGCTTGCATCCTCTTTTAATTTCGAACATGAGATTCAAAAGATCAGAATCCCTGTGCCCCTCACAGAGCTAATTAAACATGGAGAATTCAAAAAACGCTTCTTTGAGATTTTACAGTTTGAAGCCTCAAGTCTTCTTACAAAATCCATTAACCTCCAAGATGAAAAGCCAGCAGTTATCCTGGGCCCCATGGTAGAAAATAGAGATGACTCATCCCCCCATTTCTACACATCCCTGAACATACATGATAAAGTGTTGCACAACTGCTTGATGGATTCAGGGGCCTCTCACAACCACATGCCCAAAACTGTCATGGAGGAGTTAGGGCTAGAAGTTACCTGAGCCTATCATGACCTCTATTCCTTTGATTCGAGGAGATTTCAGTGTCTTGGAGTTATTAAAGACCTGGTTGTTACCTTGTTCCAACTGCCCATGAAGAGTGTGGTCATGGATATTGTAGTGGCCGATGTCCCCCCCAAGTTTGGTATGTTGTTATCAAGATCTTGGATAAAAAGACTGGGAGGAACCTTGAAAATGGACCTCACATATGCCACTATCCCAGTGTTTGGAGGAGAGCATAGAAGACTATATAGGGAAGCCCAACTGGCCTACATAATTAGTGATGAAGCCAATCCTACCAACCATCCCATCTTTTCCTTGGACATTGATTTAGTCTCCAGTTTACTACAACTCACCCATGCCCCTGAGCCTCTTCTCAAACTCAGAAAGCAACCCACCATTTCCCCTAAACTTCCTCCCTCCAGCACCCATGTCTGGAAACTGTTTTTTGATGGAGCCTCTTCCAGGGAAGGCGCTGGAGCTGGGGTGGTTTTTGTGTCACCTGCTTAGGAAACCATATCTCTATCATACAAATTAGAATTTGAAGCTACCAACAATGTGGCAGAGTATGAGGCTCTTGTTTTGGGATTGAGAGCTACGAGGGAAATGGGAATTCAGGAAGTATAAGTGTTCGATGATGCAGAGTTGGTACTTCAGCAGATCATGAATGCTTATCAGGCTAAGCATCCTCGACTCAGAAGCTATAGAAATGAGGTATGGGACCTAGTCGACAGTTTCTTCTCAGCATTCAACATTTCATTCATCCCAAGAGAGGAGAACACAATGGCAGATTCCTTGGCTACATCGGCTAGCAATTTCAAAGTACCTTTGCCTCCCAAATTCAGATATAATGTAGAGGTAAAATATAGGCCCTCCATACCTGACAATGTCAAACATTGGAAGGTGTTCGAGGATGATCTCGAGGTCAAGAGGTTCTTGGAGACTGTCGAGGAATTTTCAGAAATGCACATTGACCAAGAGGTCGTCTCAGAGGAAGAGCTTGATGGGGGTAATTTTCTGAATAAGATTGCAGCGCGTGACATTGTACAGCTGCCCAACAACCACATTCCCAGAGGATTGGTTCCTTGGAAAGAATTTTTGATGGAAATGATGTATCGTTAAAGAGAAAAGTCTCAGAGGAGGACACTGGTACTATTCAGTGCAACATTGGGACTGAGAATGAGCCCAAGTTTGTCAAATTGTCAAAGAATCTGACAAAGGAGCAGAGGTCCGAATACATTGGACTTTTAAGGGAATTTGCTGATGTGTTTTCCTGGACCTACGAAGACCTCAAAACATATTACATTTCTGTTGTCGAGCATAAAATATGTAACAACCCTCCTCGTTACGACGACCCAACTCTAGTAACTAGTGCAAGATTTTTTTTTTTTTTTTTGTTTTAAAAGTGTGTGCGCGTGTAGAAGTAACAAACTCACTTGACTCTACGTCGCCACCCGACAACTGACAAGACTCAACCACGAAGATCTCGACAAGAAGACGCAAGGTGCACAACAAGCAACTGCAAGCAAATAACACCCAAGACAAGGCACCCCACCATAACTTCAACAATAACGACATACTGGGTTAGGTACCGTACGAACACAGAAGGTAGAATCTGTGGTAGTAGTTTACTATTTCTGCACAGGAAAGTAGGGCATTTAATCTTAGTCCTCTGCTCCGGAGAGAGAGGAGGTCAGATAAGCTCCTGGCCGACTGCTCAGGCAGAAAATAGTAATCCCCTAAGGTGTGTCGCAAGAGTGGAACCCTGCCTTTAAAGGGCCCGAGACTCTTGATACGGAACTGGATTCTTGACTAAGGGAAACACACAGACATAAATTATAAGGCTACCGAAGGTGAATAAATCCCTCCCGAAACAAGCAGACCATGCATTGCAATACCACCAAGTACTATAAGATCAGGGACAATCGTGACCTCTACGGGAGATGCACGTCAGGAGGACTCTAATATCGACCAACCACTATTGATACCCGAAGACATCAATCAAGATCAGTTGCTCCCTTAAATATCATTAATAGATGAAGACTTTATCCTAAGCTAAAAACCAATAATCTCAACCCCCATTATTTAGTTACAAGGTCAGTAGGCACTAGTTCAGGGACAAGCAAGAAGCACAGTATGATAACATTTCATTTTTCTGTTAATTGCCATAATTGTGCAATGTTATCATACCATAAGGGTAAACCCTCGAACATTTACAATCTCCATATATCTTGCCTTTCCTGCCAATTATTACCATATTTGCAATAACCTTACAAAATAATAGCATTGCAATTTAAACATCATCATTAGCATTTCCATTAAACAATATTCACATTGCAATTCAACCTCATCATTAACATTTCAAATTAAGCCAATAATAACATTG
>WSFP011422392.1:0-22774 GCA_009831015.1 Picea engelmannii | reverse complement strand
AAATGGAAGAATAAGGAAAAATTCTATTTTTATTTAAACTGTTAAAAAAAGTTTAAGAACAAACTTAATATTATTGAGAGACAATTTCCAGAAGAATAAGGAAAATTTCTATTTTTATTTGAACTGTAAAAAGAGTTTAAAAACAAACTTAATATTATTGAGAGACAAAGTGTTTTGATAAGATTTGAACATATACCTAAACTATTTTTATTTTTATAATATAATTTTATCTCACCACTTTTTAACTACATATTTTTTACATCTCGAGAGAAAATTGCTAGTATAAAATTATTCTTATATATAATTTTATTGCTAGCATAAAATTATTCTCATAAATAGTTTTATTTTTTAGCAGTACAGAAAAATGGTTTAAAGCGTTGCATTTGCCTTTTCAGAGATGTTCTCTCATACCAAGAAGCAGCAATATTTTAAAGACTTCCTTTCCTCTCTTGCTGGACATCGTAGAAATAGAATATTGATAAGTCACATCCACAGGAGAATTGCTGTCTCAATATTATTTGATTTACCAAAGACTTCTTTTTTTATAAGCATTATACTTTTGTAACGTCACCGTTGTCGACGTGAGAAATGATATATTATCTTTATTCTACTGAGTTGAATGTACACCTCTCTACTCTGAACAAATGCCGAGAGAGATTCAACACTTATATAAAGATTATTCTGATATATAATTTTATTGCTCCCAGTCCAAAAAAATGGCTGGCAGCGTTACATTTGCCCTTTCTGAGATGCTCTCTCATATCGAGGAGCAGCAATTTTTTAAAGCCTTCCTTTCCTCTCTCGCTGGCCGTCGTAGATATAGAATATTGTTATGTCACGTCCGGAAGAGAACTGTTGCCTCGATATTATTTGATCTACCAAATGCTTCTGTTTTTGTTGACAGGCAAAGCTATTTCCTGGCGACAGCGCTGGTTGATCTTATCCTCCATGTACAACAAGACGCAGACAAGTTTGCTGTCACAGCAGTCAATAAGCTGATTTTAAATTCATTTCAGACTAGACTTTAAGATTTCAATGGATGTACGGTATTTTTGGGTTTTGTCTTCTGCTGAGGTATTAGTTTGACATTTCTCAAAATTTAGAAAATGAGATCTGATATGGGTATAGGCTTGACAATTTAAGAGAAAATGATTTTTATTTTCAACTTTCTTAGTGTCACAAAGGTGACACACTCTTTCATCTCATGGCGTTTTAGGAATTGACCAACTCCCAGTTTCACTATGGAGCTCGTGAGAATTTGTTAAGCAATGCTTATTTTTTTCTTTACACAACACATATAATTTTGATCTTCTAGATTATGGTTGATTACATCCTTATTATACCTTAATTTTCTTTTTTCCTCCAACTCTTTATCAAATCACATTTTCTCCTTAAATTTTGATTTGATGATATTTTTAATAGTATTTTTATTCTGCAAAGTGATATCTTGGTGGTTATGACTCCGTTTTGAAGAAATTTTAGGAAGCCTCTTGTCTTTCATGTTGTTTAACTTGTTCTTATACATTAGGTATCTAGTCATAACTATGCTTTCAATGGGGGAGGGACTTTTTTCTACGAGGAGGATGGGAGATGGCGTATTCCCTTTAATTTTGAGATTATAGGTTATAATTTTTTTTTGTATTTTCTCTATCTTTCTCCGGGATTCACCAGAGATACTACAACCCCAGACTTCACATCCTTAAATAATAACATGTGTAACAAGAGTTTCAAAGATGAGTTTCTTCTTATCCCAACTCTAAAGATCAGCTGATTTACAATTGTTTTCAAGCCCATAATAAGCTTTCCATCCCCCAATAATCATTTTCTCAATGCTATAATTCCAATTAAGCTTGTGGTGAATATCAATTCCAATATATTTGTATGAAGTCACTTCCTCCAAGTTGTTTTTGTTATATACGAAGGTATCATAAGTGATCTTATTGGATTTAATAATCATGACCTTAGTCTTATCGGTATTAATAGTCATACCCATATTGGAGCAAAAATCCTTGAGGATTCTTAGTTGGTTTTCAAGATCATGGGAACTCCTTGCCATAAGAACGATATCATCGACATAAAGAAGAAAATTGATGACTATACCAGTGAGAGTAGCGCCGACACAACTTGCTTTTTTCAAGCAATTTTCTAACTTGTCAATGTATATGCCAAAAAGAGTAGGGGACAAGGGACAACCTTGTTTGACTCCAATATTGCAGTTAATCTATTTTGACCAGTCCTCAATGTTTTTAAACTTAACAATAACATTCTCATACATCCTTATTGCAACAACTCTCAACTCGAGAGGCACTTTTATCTCTTTCAACCTCTTTCAAAGGTTTTTCCTAGGAACCATGTCAAAAACTTTTCTAAAGCCGACAAAACAACAAAAAAGATTGGTTTTAGTATTGCAATGATCTTAAAGGCAACAAGATGGTCCATAGTTGAATGATATCTCCTAAACTTGGCCTAGTCTTTAGCTCTTTTACTGTGAATTTTTAGCCAAAGGCTAATCTTCTTTTCCAAAATAATACCATAAAGCATGGCTAAAATCGGGCTAATCATAATGGTCCTATAATTAGAGGGAATGTTTCTATTCCCATTTTTAAAAATAGGGCTTTGCATCTAGGGTTTAAGGAAGCCTTGCTTGACTGCTAAATTGAAGAGCTTGTGTATGTGAGGGATAAGGATAGACCCTCCAATTTTAAAAATTTCAACTTGGTAGCCTTCAATGTCCTTAACTTTCCCATTTGCAAGCCATTTAACCTCGAACTCTATGTCATCTAAAGAAAAAACTTCTTCCTTTGTAGGGATAATATGAATGGTTTCCATGACATTAGGGAACTCATAAAGACTTTTAAGGTAGGAATTCTAGTCCCTTAAGAGAATCCTATTATTTTCTTTAGTATTGCTGTTTAAAATTTAGTTCTAAAACTTCTTAGGATCCACTTTATATAGTTGTGAAAGTTACTCTTACCTTTTATTAATATAGTACATTTTTCTCCTTTTAATTAAAGCTTTATACATATTAATGAGTTTTAATGATTTATTAAAAAAATTCTAATTTATGACAATTTTTAATTTGTTATCATTAATTTTAATTATCAAATATATATTATTATTAATTTTTTTATTAACTTAAAGTGTAATGTAATTATGTGAAAAGAGGTTGTCACATACATAATATTATATAAGTTCTATATTTTTATTGAAGAATTATTGTAGGTTTCTTTAAAATAAATTATGTGTAAGCTCACATGAGTTTAAACACATGTAGTTGTTAGTAATACGTTTCTCCCTCCATCACGAGTTGACTTTAAGTGCAAGGATCTCATACGGACAACATACATAAGTCTCTTTAGAGATCATACCACTACTACCTAAAAAGTTTATTAATGTGATGTAAGACTAGCTTTTTAGTTGTATTGATTTGCAAAAAATAATACCACAATAATACTCATACTCATGAACTAATTTAATAGGGTATTATCTTTTAGTTTCATTATTTTTTTTTTAAACCGGGGAATGGAGAATTGAAGATTTTCATATAGTTTCATTCAAAATAAAAATTAATAAGGGTTGTATGGCAGTTTAGCCCCTGCCAAGTAAATTTGGGAATGAAGATGATAGTTAACACTCTATAATTATTGATGATGATGATTACTTTGAAACATGAATAATATGCTAACAAATGAGTTAATTTCATAATCTTAAAAGAAACCATCTTCTTAAAAGATGTAGACATAGTCTCACAAGGGATGGAGAAAGCCTTATTGCTCCATGACGACACATAGTTTATAGATTTGTCATAACCAGTACTAGACAAAATATTTTACCATGATTTTACTTTAATGTAGCTGCCATATAGTTTTGGGATTAACCTGAATTTCCTTCTAATTAAGCTAAGCAAGCCAAATGCAAATCTTATTTAAAAAATAAAAAATAAAAATTTCACATTTTATAATATATATTTTAATATATATAATATTTTAGTATCTTAACATATATATTATAAAATATAATATACATTTTAATATATAATATATTATAATATTTCATGTGTTAATATATATATATATATATATATATATATATATAATATTTTAATGTGTTAACATATATATTATAAAATATATAATATATATTTTAATTTATGTAATATTTTAATATGTAATGACATGATATATCTAAAACAAAACATTAACATCATTGGGAAATGTAAATTTTAAAAAATATTTTATAGTAGTGGTGTAATAAGTGCTATATATGTTGTACAACCAATTAAAATTTGTTATTGATTATGCAATTAATTTTAAATATTGAAATACGTGAAAGCAACAATAAGACTTGAAATATATTAACCAATTAGAGATGAGAAAAATAAATATTTTTACTATATCAAAAAAAATATATTTATTTTCTTAAGTTAAACATTACATTTTACAAACACATTTAAAATATAAAACAAATTAATGTCAAATCAATAACAAACTCATTGCTATAGTCTTTCTTTGGCAGGGATTAATAAGATATTATCTTTTAGTTTCATTCTTTTCGCAAACTGGGGAATGGGGAATTGAAGATTTCCATATAGTTTCATTCAAAATAAGAATTAATATCAAAATAAAATATTTTTAAAAATTAATATTGTAATCAAATAGAGGATTTTTTATTTATATTTAACAGAAAATGTATCCTAATGGTTAAGAACATGTGTTTCCTCTTAAGAGGTCACAAGTTCAAATAAAGAGGGTGGGCAGAGAGGGTCCCTTGTCCCATAAACAAGGGGGTCTCATACACCAATTAGGTGTCTGGTTTCGCCGTGACCTTAAAAATAAATTATTATTATTATTATAAAATACAAAATTACAAAAAATTATATCTAAAACATTTAAAATAAAATTTAATATTAAAATACAATGCAATAAAATAAAGTAGAATATTTTTATTTGCAAATCTTAACAACTTTGTGAAATATATAAAACTAACTTAAATCATCTCGAATCTATCAATTTTCCCACAAAAATCTAATTTTTCATGGTGCAAATTTTTTCTCACAACCACTCCAATAATTACTAACATCATCTAAACCTTCTAAACAATATAAAATTAAAAGATAATATTACAAACATGTCATCTTGTCCTTTCTCAAAAATAATAAAATAATTCTTAATTCTAAAAAATTACAAAATAAAACATTTAAAAATAATGTAACTAACATGCATTTTTAGTTGTGATAACTTACTAAGTAAAACCCTCTAACTTACTACATAAAACCCTCAAATAAGATACATGTTAATATAGAATCATGTTTTTCATTATTTTAATTTTTAATCACTAAATCATTATAGTTGAATGACCATGGGTTGTTATAAGAGATACTACTCATTTGTAAACTACAATGGATATTCTAATAGACATTTCCGATCTAATAAAATTACTCAAATATTTATTGTGAAGGTTAGTTTCATTTAGATCTCAGGATTTTTAATTATTGGTTTTGTCGGATTATATGTATGGAATAGTTTAAGTGTTAAAAATACTCATACACCATCCAAAAATAAATACACAATATAACTTAAGAAACTCAATTCTTAAATGTATGAAATAGATTAAATGCTAAAATTACTCACACATCATCCACAAATAAACACAAGATATAACTTGGGAAACTCAATACTAAAGAAAACCCAACTAGAATGTGAGGTCCCTATTCTCTCTTTTCTTCAAATGCAAGTACAAAGAAAGAGACATTCTTTGTGGAGTTTCCTTTGACACTCTGGCCTATATGGTTGCTACAAAATCTCTCCTCCTTTGTTATGCTCACAAAAATGTCACTCTCAGTTGTTATGCTCAGTTGTGGAACAAGATACAATGCAACAAAATGGAAAAAATACCACTCTTAGTTGTTATGCTCAACTATTGAACAAGATACAATGCAAAAGAATGGAACCCCTTTTAGCCACCCTAGATAGTCATCTAGGGATAGGGTTTTGACTTCCTCAATCCTTAATTATGATAAGGTTTTGGACCTTTTAGAAATTTTTTGAAATTATATACTTGGAAAGCCCTACTTACATGAGTGATGGGGGCTGACATAGCGTAAGAATTATACCATGGTAGTCAACATAATATTTCAACTTGTAGGAGACACATACCATCTCTAGCTCTGATTGGCATGATTTTTGCACTCTTGGAAATGTCTCAATGTGTACAATAGCGTCAACGGTTTGAAGCTCAATATGAGAAATGTTTGATCCCAAAAAAATCCCATTGGATGCCTCAAATTAAAACCTCCCATTAAAATGACCCTCCAATTTGGTTCCTCAAAATTTTTCTACTTTGAGAACATAGATATAGATGAAAAATAACACAATTATTTCATGTGGATGCATTAGTAATCATTTTTATTTTTATTTAGAATTATTAATCTATTGATATAAATTCTTTTTTAAAAATATAAATATTAAAAAAATTAAGAAAATATTTACAATTAATTTTAATTTTAAAATTATTAATTAATATATTTGAGGCTTAGTAAAAAAACAACAATGATAAAAATAAATAAAAATGAAATAATAAAAAAATTTATACAAGAAATTGCCTCTGGATCTAAGCTGTATAAAACCAATTAAAACCTAAATAATATTTTCACCTTAATCTAAGGATATGTAATTAACGCTAATCATTAAAATTGAAATATAATATTAAACTAATGCGAGGAATTCCTGCACATTCTTAGGAACGTGCACACGTTCCTAATCCTGTAGGTTTGGCAAGGCCAAGACCTCCAGTCAACATGCCATATAGGTTCATCGGCAGGAATGTGCACACATTCTTAAGAACGCTTGCATGTTCCTAAGAACGCGTGCACATTCCTAGGAACGTGCACACCTTTCTAGGAAAGCGCACGAGTTCCTATTGTGCCCGATTTTTAAGGGACCATGAGCAACTTTTGTGCTCATTTGCACACCGCGCTTGCGATTTTCCCAATTGGAGTAAGAAAACATGATTAATAGAGGAGGAGAAAAACCCAGTATCTTTCCACCGTGTCCATTGCAAGAAAGGTATGGTTGATTTTTTGTCATTTCCTCTTGACTTTGAAAAAAATACAAAACAATTAGTCATGGGTTATGGATGTAAATCCCAATGATATTGAACACTTATTAACTAGGTTCACTACAAATAATTTATACGCGAATGCAAATCTCTCAACAATTCACTAATCTTGTATAGGTTTTTTTCAAGTTCATTGTAAAGATACTGCATAATTTTTCTTTGTTTTACACAAAATTATGTTAATTATTTTGTTGGGATAAAATAAAATTGTTGTTTGTAATACCTTTGTCATAAGTACAATTATTGAATTTCCTTTTTAAAATGCAACATATGTTATAAAATGGAACCCGAAGACAATGTAAACCGCCAACCAACAAACCAAGGCAAGGAAAACCCCAACCCATAACAACCACCCAACTTAAACACCCAAATTAATGAGGGGTTGGACACATTAAGAACACTTGCAAATCAATTAAAGGGCATGACAGAACCAAGTAGAGAGTCCTTGGCCACTTCTTTGAACGTCATTGTGAGGTCCATTGCAAGTGCCCAAGGACAATTGATATCTATTTCCAAATATAGGGAAAGAATGTTTGAGTATTACAACACTGGATTAGATAGAAATCAAGTTGGAGACTTGGGTATATCAAAACAACAATTGATGTCTATTTTTATTTATCCCCGATCTCAACAACAACCACCTATTACCAAGAAATGCATTTGCATTAACTGGAGCGTCCACCCACAAATTAGTCAAAACTGGATGGATAGGTGGTACATGATATTTGATAAACCTCTCTGCAATAACAAGGAGGTGCCTTTATATTTTTAGAAAAAAATGTGGGCTGAATTTATTTTGGGTCAGCATGTCAACTACTTCGACATCAATGACTTCCAAGGGGTGGGTCGAGGGTGTACACAAGATCGATAGCATGCTAGGCGTGATCCCATGTTAGGTCTTCGTCCCCTAGGAGAAGACCTGAACCCGTGCTCATCATCCTCCTGGTGTAGAGATCTTGCAACATGTACAATTATTTATATCATCGTTGACTCGGAGCCAAGTGCAACATGATAGCTTTGTTGCACTATCTCAGCAGGAGGTGCCTATCGGTGACATTAATAGAGGGGTCAAAGCTTCAACCCATACAACAGAGATGGAGTGAGGAGAGGGCACATGGACATAACAATCATCCATGTGAACCTCAAATATGCTCAAGTTGCGGGCATACTTTCCATGGGCATATGGAGGCTAGTCAACAATAGATCTTCATGGAGGAGGTTAGTATCTTAAACATCTCTATGTTTGTAACACACCCACGACGGGGCGTAAAATTTTTGTTCTCCTTTGATAGTCAAATCCTCTATCTATGGTCTCTAATTTGGAAGTTTGGGCCTAGCCCCTCCTTCTTTGGTGACCATCGCACAAGACCACAGGTTAAGACCGAACACCAAGGCCACAGGCGCCTGTTCCGGTGCTTCGAGATTCGATAGTTTTTTATTCATCACACGCTACTTCCTCCGAACTCCGAAGTGGTGAAGTTCCGAACTGGCGCGAAGGTATCAATGGTTCCTACTCATCCTCAAGATCAATGACCCTCAATGACTTCGCTTCTCCGGGCTTCGACGAAATTCGAAACACCTCCTCGCAAAACCTCCGGAGTACTAATCCTCCAAAGTGCACCATCCGATGCCATGTGTCCTCAGGGAGTTCGACGATCCTGATTCACTTCGGGACAATCTTTTTCTTCCGGAGTCAAGGATCACATGCTACGCATTCTTTTAGATCAACGGTCCTGGTTTACTTTGGGGCTTCGGAATTCGAGAATTTATACCTCTCCACACTCGCTTTCTCTCAAAATTGTTTCACCCGAAGTTAACGATTTATTGATGTGTGTCTCCCACGAATCGACGAATACAAATCACTTCGGCTATTCAGGCTTCAGGAGTTTCAAATACTCCAATGCCTTTCACCTCTGAAGTAGCTATCTCCCGAAATGGAAGATCTACTGACACCTTTCCTCAGTTGACGGACGAATCAAATGAACTCTGGCTCTTCGGCCTTCGGGAGGTTCAGCCTCCACTTTCTCTCTCTCTTAGAGTGGTTACACCCGAAGTCAATGATCTGTCGAAACATGTCCTTTCACTCCAATCGATAGTACAAAAGGACTCCATTACTCCGCAGATTTCCAAAGGAACTCACGACTATCCACCTAACAACTTTTCTAGGTCTGAAGGTCATGATTCAACCAATATCGATGCGTTCACTGATCGATGGTTCACTGTGATTGTGGGGCCCCAACATGAGCACTCCTTATCAGAGAGCCCAACCTATGCAATCTGAAAAGTACTCGCCCAAATCGGTTTAAACCGAGTCGTTGATCTTCCAGCCTGACGAGATCAATGACGTTGGTGAATTGTGGGCTGTGAACTAGCGCATCCACTAATTTCACCTTCGCGCTCCGTGATGATTCCCCACCATTGATCTCCGTTCACAGATCGACGGTTCATAGTGATTGCAGGGTCCAACCTCTTCAATCTGGGAAGTGCTCGCCTGACTCTAGTCTAATCCTGGTCGCTGATCTTCCAACCAGACGAGATCAACGACGTTGGTGAATTGCGGGCCGTGAACTATCAAGTCCGCTAATTTTCACCTTTGCGCTCCGCAATGACTCCCAACCATCGATTTAATTAAGCGACTAGTGTTTACTTCGTTAACTCCAGTGGTATTTGAGTCGATCTAACGATCAGGATGGCTTCTCCTCCTGTTAAACGGATCGCATCCATATCCACTGTCAGATTCTTAAGTCATCTACAGTTCTTGTTACTCCGATAGTTAGGGTAACTTGACTATCGTGAAATTTGACATCTCCGAGATTTTGTGCTCCCGAGGTTCCAAAATATTCATGAGCTAACTCCTTTAGCATAGAGTTCCTAGACCCAGGTCACATGGACCTTCAGATGGTTCTTAGACTATTAACCCTACTCTTAGTTGGGTTTTTGGTGAAGGACTTAGGCGCGAATTCAAAGTCTCTTAGACTACTAGTATGAAGGGAATGCCTCCCTAACTCGTAGAACTTCAAGCTCCGAAATAAGGAAAGGTAAACTCGTGAAGTTACCAAAATGGTAGTAGAGCCAAAAGGTTTGCTCCGACTCTGGAACTGTGCTGAAATTCCCTGGGGAAACACCTTCGGGGAATTAAACTAGCGCATACGGTAAATCAAGTAGAAGACTAAGTTCTCAAGGGAATAAAAATATACTCATAACTTAACCATTTCAATACAAAAACCATTTATAAACACATAAACACACACATGCATTCATTATATCCAATTCAAAGTCACAAGGAATAAAAACACTTATTAGAACCATAAGGCGTGATGTGACTGATGAAAGGGGTGCTCGTTTCCACCCAACCATAGGTTTAGTCACTCCTAATGGATTTACCACTGGCCACCCCTGATCTTAGACCACGATGCTTTGAGATTCAATCTCTTTCTTCCAGCTCAACAAAAGTTAGGGAAAAAGGTTACTCTCCTTCTCCCAATACATAAATAGATAGGGACGAAGGTTACTCTCCTTCTCCCGACTCAGTCTCTATTTCCTTGCGATCAGAAATCACTTTCCTCTTTCACTCCTTCCTCCGACCCGAGAGCTTCGAATCTCATCTATGCACTCTTCACAGGTCTTCCTCCCCCCACCACGCTTCCTTTCTTTCCTTCCTTAGAAAGATTGCGTGTGGTTCAAATTCCCAGTTCGTGGTCAGGTCTGGAAGCCTTATAGATGGGTGGTATGCCCCATCCCCTGATTAACTCTTGAGGAGGGCTTCCCACCTACTATCCTGATTGTAATTCATTCCCGGGTCAGAGGGTTTTTCTGATCTTGAGCAATTAAATCCAACAAAGTACTGGTTCGGTGGAGGTTAACAAAACCATTCCTGGTCCCCTCCACCACCTTTTCATAGCATTCATGGTCTCTTCTTAGCACATCCCATTTTCAGCAGTCATGCAATACGTATCAATTTTCTATTAAAATAACATAATTTACATTCATCGACCTTTTATACAAAGGTCCATTAAATCAAACATTCACACCTTTGAGTTTTCTATAGTTCCTTGGCCAATATAGTTATAATTACAAACAGGGGGAAATAGGGTGTTATAATTCCCTCCCCTTTAAAGGAACATCATCCTCGATGTTCTATCTTTCAATATGATATGTATATACAGGAGTAAGCAAAATTTGATATGCTTGTCTCATGGCATCCTCCATTTCCCACGTAGCCTCATCTGGGCTGAAGTGTTTCCACTACACCTTGACCTGTGCAATGGTTCGGTTCCTAAGTGAGGTTTCCTTCCTGTCTAGTATGCATTGGGGTTCTGGTAGGAATTCTCCCTTCAGATCCACCTGGATCATAGACCAATCAATTATATGATTAGAATCATGTACATACTTCTTCAATAATGAAACATGGAAAACATTACGTGCCTTTACTGTAGGAGGGAGTGCTAGCCTATAGGCTACAGGTCCCACCCTATATAAGACCTCAAAGGGTCCACAATACCGAGGTGCCAACTTGGCACAATATCCCATTCTCAGGGAACTCTTCCTGGGCCTAACTTTGAGATAGACATGGTCTCCTGTCTTGAATTCTCTGGGAGTTCTCTTTTTGTCGGCGTAACTTTTCTCTCTATCCTGAGAAATCTTCAGATTTTTCTTTATTTGAATCACTTGTTGTTCCATTTATTTTAGCATGTCGGTTCCGATGGTAATTCTGTCCAATGGATTGCTTCAGCTGATTGGAATTTTTCACTGTCTACCGAAGAGGGCTTCAAATGGGCTCATATTCACGGATTCTTGATAATCGTTGTTGTTGGCAAACTCTACCAATGGTAGGTAGTCTTCCCACTTTTTAGGCTAATGCATTACATGCATCCTTAGCATGTCTTCTAATAATTGGTTTACTCTTTCTGTCTGTCCATCAGTTTGAGGGTGATAGGTTGTGCTAAACAACAATTTAGTCTCAAAACTAGCCATTAAGGATTTCCAAAAGCTTGAAGCAAATTTGGTGTCTCTGTCAAATACAATTTCCCTAGGCATGCCATGCAGTATGAATATCTCCTTTATGAATATGTTGCCAATATCTACCTCCTTGCAAGTTGACTTGACAGGAACGAAGCGAGCAGACTTACTTAGTTTGTCCACCATGACCATGATGGCATCATTTTTCTTGGTCAATTTTGCTAATCTGGTGATGAAATCCATGGAGATGGTTTCCCATTTCCATTCTGGGATGGGTAAGGGTTGTAACAACCTTGCTGGGTATCATTGTTCTACCTTAAATTGCTGGCATTCTAGGCACTTAGCTAGATAATCAACTATGTCTTTCTTCAATACAGGCCAATAGAATTGTTTCCTAGTGGTTGTGATAATTTTCTGATATCCTGGGTGACTAGTATATGGTCTCTTGTGTAGTTCATCCATTATGAACCTTTTCAAGTTGTCACAGTTTGGAATATACAATCTGTTTCTGTAGGTTAGCGTGCCTTCATCAAGCATTCAATAGCCTTCATACTTTAGCCCTATAGGCTCTTGTCTTAGGTATGAGGTTACGGTCTTGAAGAATGCATCTGTTTCTTGTTCATTCCTAACTCTTTCCCTGACATCCATTTCACAGGTTCTTACCGCTTCCAGGTGAATCATTTTTATACTTCTTCTAAGGGCATCAACCACCCTATTTTCCTTTCCTTTGATGTGTTTAATTTTGAAATCAAACTCACTAAGGAGAGCCATCCACCCAGCTTGTCTGTCATTGAGTTTTGGTTGATCAAACAGGTGCCTCAACCCAAAATGGTCTGTTATAAGCACAAATATCCTACCCAAAAGGTAATGCCTCCACATTTTTAAATCATGTACTATGGAAGCCAACTCTAGGTCATGGGTTACGTAGTTGATTTCATGTTCATTCAATTTCCTGGACGCGTAGAGAATTAGACATCCCTCTTGCATAAAGACTCCTCCGAGTCCTTCCTTGCAGGCATCTATACACACGAGGAAAACATTATCAGGGTCTGCAATATTCAACATAGGTGCATGGGTCAGGAGGTATTTCAGTTCCTGAAATCTTTCTTCACATTTTTGATGTCCAAGTGAATTTAACTCCCTTTTTCTGAAGGGTAGTGATTGGACAACCAATCTTGGAAAACCCTTTTATGAACCTTCTATAGTATCCTTCTAAGCCCATGAAGGATATGATATCAGATACATCCTTTGGGGTAGGCCATTTCATAATAGATCTGATCTTGTCAGGGTCTACTCCCACCCCTTCTTTAGAAATAACATGGCCTAAGTAATGGACTTGCTCCTGGAAAAAAGTCGCACTTGCTAAACTTAGCGTAGAGCTGATGCTCTCTTAGTACTTGAAGTACGAGTCTAAGATGTTATTTGTTCTCCTCTCTATTCTTGGAGTAGATTAGGATATCATCAATGAAAACCAATACAAATTTGTCCAGAAATTTGCTGAGTAAATTATTCATCAAGCACATAAAAGTAGCGGGGGCATTGGTTAACCCAAATGGCACCACCACAAATTCATAGTGACCATACCTTGTCCTGAAGGCTGTTTTGTGGATTTCTTCATCCTTAATTTGGACTTGATGATATCCAGACCTTAATTCAATCTTTGAGAAAATGGAATCATCTCCCAATTGGTTGAACAAGTCATCGATTCTTGGTAAGGGGTACTTTTTCTTTATGGTTGTCTTATTGAGTTGTCTATAATCTATGCACATTCGAAGTGTGCCATCTTTATTTTTCACAAAAAAGATGGGTGCTCCCCATGGAGATACACTGGGTTGGATGTAGACTTTGTCCATCATCTCCTTTAGCTGTAGTTTGAGCTCAACTAGTTCTGGCGTACTCATCCTATAGGGTGTTCTAGATGATGGCAATGTTCATGGTGCAAGTTGTATTGAGAAGTCAATGTCTCTTCTCATAGGTAGACCTAGTACCTCTTCTGGAAACACATCTTTATATTCTCTTAATATGGGGTGGTCCTCTAGGTTTGGTTTATCATCCTCAACAAATTACAACACCTGTATTGCATATAAAGGACACCCCTTTCTGCAATACTTTTTCATTTGAAGGGTTGATATTTGTCTCACTGAGACATGCTTCTGAATCCCTTGGAGGGTTATCTTTCTCCCTTCTTCATTTACACATTCTAAAGTTTTATGGTAACAATCCAACTTAGTTTTATAAGAAGCCAACCAGTCCATACCAATCAACAAGTCATAAGATCCCAGGGGAAGTATGTTAAGGGTCACTTGGGTGGTCAATCCATCCATGATGAATTGGCAAGTTGGTATGGCCTCTGCTACTTTTCTTTTGGTCCCAGTGGCTAGCTATACCAACCATGACTTAACATGTTTGATTGGTTGTAGTTTACACTTATCAACAGTCTGAGGGGCCACATAACTCAAATTAGAACCAGGGTCAATTAAAATAGAAACTATATGGTTGGTGATCATACCTTCCATCTCCACTACTAAAGCTTGGTGGTCGGCTTGATTATTTTCCAAGGCTGCATAAATTCATGGCATGCTCCTAGCCACATCATTGATGGTGGTAACTTCTTGGATATTGTAGACTCTCCTACTGCTCTGTTCCCTGTGTGGACAATCCCTCAGCCGATGATCTTCTCCACAACCCCAACATTTTAAGGGTTCTTTCTTTGGGTTATCAGTCTTTCCTGGGACTTCCTCAAAAGGTTTATTTCCACTTTGAGAGGGGAAATTTTGGTGATACACACTTCTAGTAGGATGGTTCATCCTAGAACTCTTCCCATAGTTCTTAAATCTTGAGGATTTAAACCCCTTCTTCTTGAATCCCGAACTGCTCTTCTTCTTCTAGTCCTTTGATGTCCTGTCTTATTCACGAACTGTTCATAACAATACCTTGCCTTCCGAATGGTCTCTTCTAAGGTCTTTGGTTCGTCAAATTCAATCCTGTCCCAGTAGGTATGAGGTAACCCACTAATAAATCACTGCATTTTTACCTTTTCATCCTTTATGTAAGGTACATACCTCAATATCTCAAGGAATTTATTGACATATTCATCTATGGTGAGCTACCCCAGCCTGAGTTCATATAGCTCCTTAGTCTTCCCATCCATATATTTCTCTGACAGATACTGCTGCCTGAATTATCTCTTGAATTGTTTCCATGAAAAGTCCTTCTCATGGACTCCTTTCACATTCCTAAGGTCTTCCCACCAAATGGAGGCCTTTCCATTCAAGTTGAAGATGACTATTCGAGCCTTCAAGTTTTCAGAGTATTCATGGACTCTGAAGTACTTATTTAACCCAAGAAGCCAATGTTTTAGCCTCTTCCCCTTTATTAATCTCTCCATCAAAAGAGGGTGGTTTGGCCTTCTTGAACTCTTTAGGATCACGGATTTTGGAATTCTTTTGCTTCTTTCCTTTCCCTTCAGAATGTGATCTAGTTTTACTACTAGAAGATCCCTCGGAGTTGCCAGCTTCCTTTCTATAGGAATCTCCTGATGAGTGTCCCCAACCTCTAGGTTGGGCCTTCTTCGAGGTAGTTCTCCTAGTGTGGTCACTTATGGGGCCATGTTTTCAGATCTCAGGTGGACTTTGACTTCTCTTCACATGTCATCGGTCCACATGGATGGTTGCGGGTTCATGCCGCAACTGCCTCTGTATTTTGGATAAGCTTTGCAGAAAGACTGCATTAATTTCTGTTTATTTTTCTTGCTCCTTTATCAATCTCTCGTTGCCGGCCTTGCAACTCTGTAATTCAGCCATGAGGCTCCTTACGGTTTAAGCCAGATCCGAAGGGGTTTCCACCACCCTCCTTTCATCAGATTCTTCGTCTCTATTGTGGGAGCCATCCCCCACTTCATAACATGTCACCATATTTTAGAATTGAATTTTTTCCATGATTTACTGAATGATCGAGTGATAACAAAACACTTATTGTTAGCTAACAATCTATTAGTGTATGAACAATACACAGTTTAAATTCCTTAAATGTACACACACAGTGGAAAGTTTCATTCTTTTACTCAATAAAATTTTAACCAGACTCTTTAAGAAAGAGGTACGATAGGGTGTCACTCTTAAAAGTATTCTAAATATGGTTTTTAAGTGACTCATCCATGAGCCCAAGAAGGCCAAGTGTTGTAAACATGCTCTGATACCAATTTGTAACACACCCACAATGGGAAGTAAAATTTTTGTTCTCCTTTGATAATCAAATCCTCTATCCATGGTCTCTAATTTGGAAATCGAGGCCTAGCCCCTCCTTCTTCGGTGACCATCGCACATGACCATGGGTTATGAATGAATGCCAACACCACATGCGCCTGTTTCGGCGCTTCGAAACTTCGAGCTTCGAGAGTTTTTGATTCATCACACACTACTTCCTCTAAAATCTGAAGTGGTGAAGTTCCGAACTGGAGTGAAGGTATCAATGGTGCCTACTCACCCTCAAGATCAATGACCCTCAGTGGCTTCGGGTCTCCGGGCTTCAACAAAATTCGAAACACCTCCTCGCAAAACCTCTAGGGTAATAATCCTCCGAAGTGCACCATCCGACGCTGCATATCCTCGGGGAGTTCGACGATCCTGATTCACTTTGGGACGATCATTTTCTTCCAGAGTCAAAGATCATGCGCCACATGTTCTTCCAGATCAACGGTCCCAGTTTACTTCAGGGCTTTAACACTCGGGAATTTATACCTCTCCACACTCCCTTTCTCCCAAAATTCTTTCATCAGAAGTTAACGATTTATCGACGCGTGTCTCCCACGAATCGATGACTACAAATCACTTCATCTATTTGGGCTTCAGGAGTTTCGAATACTCCAATTCCTTTCACCTTCGAAGTAACTATCTCTTGAAATGGAAGATCTACTCACACCCGTCCTCAGCTGACGGACGACTCAGATGAACTCCGACTCTTCGGCCTTCAGGAGTTCTTGTTCAACATATCCCCTTTTCTCCCAGAGTGATTTCACCCAAAGTCGATGTGTGTCTTCCACAGATTGACGACTACAAATCACTTCGGTTCTTCGAGCTTCGGGAGGTTCAACCTCTCCACTTTCTCTCTCTCCTGGAGTGGTTACACATGAATTCGATGATCTGCTGACACGTTTCCTTTCTCTCTGATCGACGGTATAGAAGGACTCCGTTACTCCACGGATTTCTAAAGGAACTCACGACTATCCACCTAGAAACTTTTCTAGGTCTGATGGTCATGATTCAGCTAATACCAATGCGTTCGTCGATTGATGGTTCACTGTGATTACGTGGCCCCAACATGCGCACTCCTTATCAAAGAGCCCAACCTCCATAATCTGAAAAGTACTCACCCAACTCGGTTTAAACGAAGTCGTTGATATTCCAGCCCGACGAGATCAACGAAGTTGGTAAATTGTGGGCCATGAACTAGCACATCCGCTAATTTCACCTTCGCGCTCCGCAATGATTCCCCACCATCAATCTCTGTTCATATATCGACGGTTCACAGTGATTGTGGGGTCCAACCTCAGAAATCTGGGAAGTGCTCGCCCGACTCTAGTCTAATCATGGTCATTGATCTTCCAACTTGATGAGATCAATGACGTTGGTGAATTGTGGGCCACGAACTAGCACTTCCACTAATTTTCACCTTCGCACTCCGTAATGACTCCCAACCATCGATTTAATCGAGCTTCTGGTGTTTACTTCGTTAAATCTGGTGGTATTTGAGTCGATTTGACGACCAGGATGGCTTCTCCTCCCGTTAAACAAATCGCATCCATATTCACTGTCAGATTCGTAAGTCATCTACGGTTCTTGTTACTCTAGTAGTTCGGGTAACTTGACTATCATGAAATTTGACATATTCGAGATTTTTTTCTCCCGAGGTTCCGAAACCTTCATGATCTAACTTCTTTAGCATAGGGTTCCTAGACCTACGTCACATGTACCTTCAGATGGCTCTTAGACTATTAACCCTACTCTTAGTTAGGTTTTTGGTGAAGGACTTAGGCACAAATTCAAAGTCTCCTAGACTACTGGTTTGAAGGGATTGCCTCCCTAACTCGCATAAATTCAAGCTCTGAAACAGGGAAAGGTAAACTCGTGAAGTTACTAAAATGGTAGCAGATCCAAGAGGTCTTCTCCGACTCTGGAACTGTGCTAAAATTCCCTGAGGAAACACCTTCCATGAATTAAACTAGCGCATATGGACAATCAGGCAGAAGCCTAAGTTTTCAAGGGAATAAACACATACTCATAACTTAACCATTTCAATACAGAAACCATTTATAAACACATAAACATACGCATGCATTCATTATATCCAATTAAAAGTCACAAGGCATGAAAACACTTATCAGAACCACAAGGCGTGATGCGACCGATGAAAGGGGTGCTTGTTTCCACCCAACCATAGACTCAGTCACTCCTAATGGCTTTACCACTGGCCACCCCCGAGCTTATACCATGATGCTTTGAGATTCAATCTCTTCTTCTAGCTCAATGGAAGTTAGGAACAAAGGTTAGTCTGCTTCTCCCAGTACAAAAATAGATAGGGACGAAGGTTACTCTCCTTCTCCCAACTCAGTCTCTATTTCCCTGTGATGATAACTCACTTTCCTCTTTCAGTCCTTCCTCAGACCCGAGATATTCAACTCTTGTCTCTTCACTCTTCATAGGTATTCCTCCCCCCACCATGCTTCCTTTATTGCCTTCCTCAACAAGATTGTGCGTGGCTTGAATTCCCAGTCCGTGGTCAGGTTTGGAAGCCTTACAGATGGGCGGTCTGCCCCATCCCCTCATTGAATCTCGAGGTGATACCTCATACCAGCCTGACTGTAATTCATTCTTGGGTTAGAGGGTTGTTCTGATCCTGAGCAATTAAATCCAACAAAGTATTGGTTCGGTGGAGGTTAACACAACCATTCCTGGTCCCCCCCACCACCTTTTCATAGCATTTGTGGTCTCTTCTTAACACATCCCCTTTCCAACAGTCATGCAACACGTATCCATTTTCTATTAAAATAATAAAATTTACATTCATCGACCTTTTATACAAAGGTCCATTAAATCAAACATTCACACCTTGGAGTTTGCCATAGTTCCTTGGCCAATATAGTTATAATTACAAACTAAGGGAAACAAGGTGTTACAATGTTATTCATCATTATATATTTATATGGTACTATATGTATTTATATCATTGTATCTCTATGTTGTTTTGTAGTTGTTACGTCCGTGTAGTAGACCCTCTACACCCATGGATGCATCAATGCATGTCTCCACCAATGATGCAACAATATAGGAAACCTGCTCATTGTTGAACCACATACACATGTATGTGTCACATTTGATAGATTCACCATGGTCATTTTTTTTTTGTTATGTTATCCTCTAATTTTTAATGTTCTTGTGTTTCTATAGGCTGTGGGACTAGACAATGTTGAGGAATGTCCATCCAGGATGGACAAGTCACCTGCATCACATGTATCATGTGTAGAGTTAAATATCAATTTTTTTGTATTTATGTTGTTGAATTTTACTATTTGGTACTAATAAATTTCAATATTATTAATATGTATGTAGGTTGTTGACATATTCACTAGTTATAGTACTTTTCCACTCCCCAGGCACTTGGCCTCTACTCATGGGTTACCTTCCTCTAGGCTAAGGGAGTTTCCATCACTTGTATAGTCTGTGGGGGTCCATTTCCTCCCACCCCTAACATCCTTCTTATTCGGTGCATCCTCAATGGATGCACCCATAGGTCACCCATCTGCACCACCTCTTCCATCACATCCATCCATAGTGGATGCACCCGTATGCCACCCATCCCCACCACCATTTCCATCGGCCCCATCCACTAAGGATACCACTGTAGAGGTTTCCTCGGAGAAGGTTGTACAACTGAGTGCTCCACCTTGTAGTGAATCTCCACTGAGGCCTGAGATATTCACGGTGAGATAATGTGTTTATGATAATTTTTTATGTATCATGAATTTGATTTTATGCATATTTGTTTAATTTTGATGATTTGATTCCTGTAACTGATGCAGGGTGGCATCCCTGAGCAATTAGGGTCATGGAGGAGGGTAACAACCTCACGATTGCCAGTCCCATATGTGGTGAGTAGTCTTATGTTAGATTACAAAGTGCCATTTTTTAAGTCTTTTAATTCATTGTGGAAAAAAACTTATAACAATGTTTTTTCTTTGTGTAGTCTCCGGAGTGATGAAGCACGTCCAGGCCCAAATCCACTCGAGGAGCTTCTTCAAGAAAGAGAATAAATATATATTTCCAGGATGCTCATGAGGGTGGAGAGGGTGGAAGTGGTCAATGATTGACCAATTACTACCATTTTGTATCTAGACCACCATATGGTTGTTTTTTATGTTAGGGAACTTGTTGTCATTTTGTATATCGGGCACAAGGTGCCATTTTGTAAAAAATGTACAATTTAGACGATGTTGAATACACACACACACACACACACACACACACACACACACACACACACACACACACACACACACATTTCATGGAACATTTTTTATGAATCTCATTGTTTCTGCATTTTATGTTAATGAATGTATGAATTTCAAAGTGTATGAATTTTATGTGTATGGATATATGATTTTTTTCTAAAGTGATTATAAATACTTTCGTTACACATTAACAAATCTCTTATGGTGGAAAATATTGGTAAGTTCTAATTCCATAAGAAATTAATGGTTCTCATTACTTAAATTTGACAAAACGATAAAGTTCCATCCTAGTTAAGACTCCAGGAACAAATAATAAAAATCATGTTGGATAACATAATCACAATAGAAATAATGTTACGAGGAAAATCTCTCTATGGCATGGGGTAAACCACAACAAACAAAAATGACTACAGAAATCAAATCTAATCCCATGTATGCTATATAAACAAATATGCTAACAAGACAAGATAAAGAGCCTACCTCGTGCAACTGTTCGATGAATTCCACCATTAAGCACTTGACTCAAATAGATACACCTGCAACTTGTCCTCAACAACCAAGAAACGAAAGCATATGGTGATAATATATAAAGTTAGCACATTCAATAGCATAATCCATCAATATTCATAACAAATATGCCCATGGAATAACAATTCAAATATTTGCAAGACATTAATTGGACGAGAAAATAGTATTTCTATTAAAATATAATCAACAAAAGTGAATGAATTACAAACTTCTATGTCGACACGATTCAGAACTGAGAAACTAAGTCCCTTCCAGATGGGCCTCCACCACTTCAATCCTCCACCAAAGGCAAGCTCATATAAGAGAGACAATGAGGTTCTCAATCAAGTAGGGAAGAGCTTGGGGGATGAACAATGTGTTCAGACTTAAAAGGATAAAGGGATGCAAATTCAATATGAACTGAATAATTTCTCCAGAGTAACTTTTCTCTCAAAGTTGATTCTTCTCCTCCTTTTTGATAGCTTGGATATGGCCCATTTATAGCCTTCAAATGGAACTAAAGGGCTGATTCAAAACGTTTCCAGTATATGGAATTTCAAGGATCATGGATGTCGTGACGTGACATGGAAAGCCGACACCATTTTTAATTTTGAGCACAAATACCGATGTACATGAGTTGTAATGGTGAAACCTATGTATACACATGTTGTATAATAGTTAGGGCACGTATATGTGGAAAAATATTGTTTTTATCTCTGGGAATTGAAAAAAGGGACTTCAAGTCTGCATAGGGAAATGGAAAAAGGCCTTATGAGAAAATTTTCATAGGGTGAGGAAAATCTTTCTATAAAAGATGCCCCCTAATGTGTGAGGTCATAGGAGTATCTGCGATGGCCGAAATACATTATAATACCCATAAGTGGAATAATGGAGACCCAGCTGGATGAACTAGTTGCTTATGAGAATATCACAATCTGTACTAACTTTTCACACATGGCTGCCAATTTGAATTACACTAGAGATCCATGTGAAAATATACCAAACAATTGTTCATGAATAGGAAATACAAAGGTGGCTACATGCCAAAGGCTGTCATAATCATGAACAAGGCTCATTAAAACCAATCTCAAAATCAATCTGAAGATATCTGTATACAATGGAGTACAATATGATCTCCCATGGTCACTGAAGTCACATAGGTACTAGTCCTATGAAAGATAGAAACAAATTAGGAAAGCTGCGACTACGAACTGATGTCTTCAAGTCTTCTACATGATCCGCCAAAGGTGAAAGTCTACATCGTGTGAATAAAGGAGTTGAGTTTGAACACAATGAGACTTCGTTTGATTACGGTCATTAAGGTATACCATTAAAAAACATGAGACAACCTACCGATAATGAGAGTAGGTATCAAGGCACCAAGTACGTTCTTAAAAGTGTTAATAAAGGTGTCAAGGTCGAACACTTGAAGAATCCATCGATCAAGAGATATTGATGTATTCCCAACTATCGATGGGAAGAAAACCTAGCACTAATGACTGCAAGCCTCTAGGTACTCATAGTGTTGGGTATGTGTTATATTCTTTGCATGTGTGTGTGTGTGGGTGCGTCAGATAACTGCGTCTGACGATCCGTACAAACTAGGGGGGGGCAGGTATGCCCCCCCTGGTTACGCGCAATGTTCGGCACCGGGCGGTAGCCCGGGGCTGACGAGGTTTGGGGCAG